>CAUYON010032875.1:0-63727 GCA_963573935.1 Arctocebus calabarensis | reverse complement strand
AGCAGGGTACTGGTGAAAACTTATTAAAGGTAGAGTATCAATGTCTTTATATAGTGATCAAGAAAATGCCATGAAGGCTAACTGTAACAGTACGATAAAAATATTTCTGAATGTATATGAAGCACATTGTGCCCTATGATTCCACCAATGTACACAATTATAATTCAATAAAATTATAAAATAATAATAATAAAATAAAATAAATCAAAGCAGATGTAGCGGTGAGAATTCACCTTGTAACTCTTTAAGATTTTGTTACTGAACCTCTATTTTTTTTTAATTGTGAGATCAAATCCAGATTAAATAGTAACATTGTCATTCTAGGTTCTTCATAAGTGTTTTCATTTAATGTGCACACTGAGATTTCCTAATATGACAAACTGGGGCATATAAATGGAGTTTCATGCTCCATTGAACTGAATCTGTGTAGCTGCTGAGAAACATTTGAGGATTTGTAGTGGATTTGTCCGTTTTGGTAACCATATTTCCCCTTATATTTATGAAATGCATTTGGCAGTACATTTTAGTTCTAAAAATGTGAATTCATTTACCTACCTTCTTCAGAGAACACTCAAAACTAAAATGATAATAATAATCACCAATAATTATACATCATACTCATCAATTTATAGATACAACCATTGACAAAACATACTTCCCAAAGTAAGTACCATACAAACATGACTTCTGTTGTTACTATATTAAGGTTGCAGGCATATTTTATATCCTAGAAAACTCATTGTAGCTGTACATTTCATTGCATTAAAAATGTTGTGCCCAACTCTGTATGCCAAGTCTTACAAGGAATATAGACAAATTGAAGAGTATTTTGTAGTAGATCCCCTGCTTAGTAGAGTCTTGATATATGAGGAATAGTTGTGACTTGATCATGAAAAAGATAAGGCTCAGGAAACCACAGTGCTGGTATTCATGTATTACAGGGCCCTTCTATGGAAAAATAACAAAACATTTTATGTGGCCCTAAGGAGATATAATTTGGAGAGAAATATAAAAGCTGTAAAAACTTAACTTTGATAGATAAAATGAAGTCTTAACATCAAATAATCCAAAGGCAGAATAAAGTATTCTAGGGAAAAGAAAGAGACCCCAACATCAAAGGCATTTAAGTCTAAATAAAAAAACCTGTTGTGTGGAGGATTCAGGCCAGGAAGATTGATTGAACTAATATGGATTTTCCTAATTCTGAGATTCCGTGGTAGATGAGTTAGGAGCAATAGGCCAGGAGAGTCAGAATTGAACATAACTTGATTTGACAGAGCACAGGATAGAACCTTGATACTAGACATGGATGAAAAAACACAGTAAGATCCCAGATAGAATTGTAATTAAATATCAAAACTGTATTGCCTTCTCAGTTATCAAAGGAGCTGGTGATTTGGCTTAGGCTTGAAAGCTGGAGTAGCCCTGCCATGCCTGAGTAGCATATATCAACATTTTTTCCTTTCAAAATCAATCCTGACAACCCAGGGAATAGATCATATGTATGTTAACTGTAATTATTACATTACTTATAATTCTCATTGTGTTGATTTGTTTATTCTTATGGCTTCTCCTAGACCTTAGATTCATGGAACAAAAATTTATATTTATATTTTCAGACCTAGAAGTGTTGCTAAAAAGATACAATAACTTAGACAGCAAGTATCAAGACAACTGCAGATGTAGGGGATAGGAGCCCAAGGTTAAACAAAGACAAATTTAGAGGTACAAGGCATTTGTGGCCAGCATTCATTTTCTGATTACCCATCAAGATCATAGACATGTCCTCTTTGAATATGATGTCAGAAGACTAATTAATAAAATATGGTTTTGGTTTAGACGATTATAAGATCCATATAAGATCCAAATGATTCAATACAAAGCATGATGAGTTTAATTTAATTAGATTTAAGATCTGAAAGATTTCATACATTTGGTGTTCTAGAATTCTGCCAAATGAAATTATAGTAAGTTAGTTGAAAATATTTTTAGCTAAGCCAGTTTGTCAATTTTTGTAGAGATGTGGTCTAGCATCAACTTCTTTGAAACTTCAAAACTTTTAGTTAGGTTTCTTTTTTATTGTTTCAGGTTAATTGAGAGTATAAAGAATTAGGTTATAATGTTTGCCTTTGTTAGGTTAAAGACCCTCTTATAATTGTGCCCCACCCCCTAAGAGGTGTGCCCTATACCTCAACACTGTGCCCATTATTAGGAGCACCCCCATTCCCCTTGCCTCCTCCCCTCTCCCCACTCAGTCATTCTCCCCACCTCTCATCTTGAATTGATTTGAGTTTTCCTCTTATGTGGGTATGTATTAGATGGTCTACTGGCTTCATATTAGAATTGAGTACATTGGACTCTTGCTTAACCATTATGATATGTGGAAACAACCTAAATGCCCACCAACCCAGGAATGGATTAATGAGCTGTGGTATATGTAATCCATGGAATACTATTCAGCCATTAAACAGATGGAGACTTTACATCTTTTGTGTTATCCTGGGTGGAGGTAGAACACGTTCTTCTTAGTTAGATTTCTTAAACAATGGCAGTATTTTCTTAGAGTTAAGATAGTGGAGTTGCTACTTAGCATTATTCCTACCACTAAAGAAAAATATATTTTAATATTTTTTGGCAATATTAATGTAACTTTTAAAAGATTTGAGTAGTGACAAAGAGTGATTTATTTGAAGAATTTTCCTAATGTGACACTGCATTGAGCACTTTTAGAAGTATGGTGTTTATTGTTTGGGAGTGGTATACCTGAAAACATAAGTACTACGTGAACTAAATTAGAACAAATGGATGTTTGCTCTCCTGCAAATGCATTGTTGACATTTACCTTGCATTTCACTTCTCCATTCCTAGGTATTAATTAGCTAAACATGTCTCAAATAGAGGTCAGTGATATGTCTCAACCTTTCAAAGATCTAGGTGCTGTTGGCTCAAAAGCCAGTCTGCTTCTCAATATCCTTAAGGCCATTGCCTGTGGAAACCCTAAGCCCTCTTTAGGAGGGCAGTTATACAGAAACAGGGAAACCGCTCATTCAAAAAGGAAATCTCCTTCAATTATAGTTACTGATAGACTGTTATCAAATCTTCCCTTGGGCTGAATAATATTGACTCAGTGAAGGTACATTGTCATCTATGTAAATGCATCATTTTTTTAACACAATAAAGACTTGAAGAATCAGGTTATTAAAAATAAACTGTATTAGCACGGCGCCTGTGGCTCAACAGGCTAAGGCGCCAGCCACATACATCTGAGCTGGCCGGTTCGAATCCAGCCCGGGCCTGTCAAACAACAATGACGGCTGAAAAAATGGCCGGGCGTTGTGGCGGGCACCTGTAGTCCCAGCTACTTGGGAGGCAGAGGCAGGAGACTCGCTTGAGCCCAGGAATTGGAGGTTGCTGTGAACTGTGATGCCATAGCACCCTCTCCAGGGTGATAGCTTGAGGCTCTGTCTCAAAAAAAATAAATAAATAAACTATTTTAATATTTTACCTGTATCTGATATTGATAATCCCTTGGCAATGACTCCTAGCATTTTAGTTTAAAGTCTTTGATTCGTTTACCTTTTTATATGCACACTTCAAGGTAGGGAGATGTGCTGCTTTAGTGCACTCTTGCCATCCATCTATGCAATATAAACTGATTACCAGCTTGTTTTATCTGATGTATAAATTGTCATGTATCAGAATTACATATTAAAACACTTATAATTTCAACATCATCATTAAGAAATAGACTGGGAAAGAAGTGAAAGGGCCAGTATTTAGCCTGCCGCAGTAATATAGGAGCTTCCTGACTGAGACTAATTAAAAAAATAAGTGGAGATTCAGAAACAGAAAGAATAGAGACATAGCAATAGACAAGCTGTTTAATACTACATTTGAAAAAATAGCTATAATTCACAAAGTCACCCTTAAGATTTTAAAAACAAAGCCATAAATTTGTTGTCTTTAAATAGAAGTTTGGTTTCATTATCACATAAAAATTTTTTTACTTTCTCATTTTCATGTCTTTAATTTGGGTAAGAATTTGTCATCATCTGTTTATTTATTATCAGTGCTTAAAGCTCTCATTAGACTGTTTATTACAAATTTCATATGAAGAAATACATTTTATTTTATTTTATTTATTTTATTTTTTTTAAGAAATACATTTTAGGTGTCATAATATCCTTCTAACGACATCCATATAAGGGTGTGTCTACAAAACTTTCATTTGGTTTGGAAGGACCATGATAAAATAGGCAAATTAAGCAACGATAGATTTATGGAAAAAGTAAGGTATTTAATTCTGAGAGGGGAATTTTTTGCAATTCTTGTCCTTTATATTGTTAATTTAAGAAACATTCTGGTTTTATTCTTCATAAGGAACAATTATACCGGGATTGGCGAGTTCAAGCCCGGCCCTGGCTAAAACTGCAAATAAATAAATGAATAAATAAAATACATGTCAAAAAAAAAGAGAGAATAATTATCCCTGGTGTCACATAACATTTATTGTTATTCATTTATGTATTTAAAGGGATCTGTGACATTAAATTACTCTTTGTCTTTTTTTTAAAGGATTGACTTCAATTTTTTTATTTTTCTATTAAATAATAACTTTATACATTAATGCATTTGTGTGGTACAATGTGCTGATTTTATATACATTTGGAATGCTTACATCAAACTGATTAACATAGCCTTCTTTATTGCTACTTTGCAAACAAGGCAAGTATGATGAAAACCTACTTTTTTATGTGCAGAATCATCAGGCAAAAATTTTTGTATCATTTTAGCCCCCTGAATTGCCTATGGGACTCTGTGAACCAATGAGGCCACTCTAGTCACATTGACAGCAGAGCATTGACTCAAAAAATGGTTCAGTTCAGTCACTCTTAGGCTAGTCCTTGATTATCAGGGCCCTTGAAGAGAGCTTAGTGTAGAAAACTGTGGCTCAGCACTTTCTCTGCCACCTGACACCTGAGCCTGCATGGTCACAGCATAGAGACTCCTGGAGGAGTCTAGGCTATTCGTTGTCTCTTAGCTTGTGGCACCACCAACTTCCATCGTCTATGCAAAAGTCATCCAAGTGATCATTCACTGCCTCCCTCTTCTAGACCCTAAAGCTAATTAACTCCCCAGTTTCAATTTTCTCTTACATCTTTAAATCTCAAAATTTTAAATCTTTCTTACATCTATCACTTTCTCTTCCTCCCTGCTTATCTTTGCCCTCATTTAGATCTTGACTATTCTCCTAAACTAGTGTTACAACCTCCTAAATGGTCTGTCTTCCTTCACTTTTATGTTCCTTAACTCTGTTGCCATAGTAACCTCCATAAAATTTAAATATGACCATGGTACTTTGCAACTTACTTTCAATATCATTTTCAAAGAAATTTTTCAAAGCCTCCAAAATGCACCCAGTTATCTTTGTGGCATTTCCCCTTGCTGCCTTGAATTCTATTTATCAGCACATAGAACTCACCATGTTTTTTCTCTGTCTGTGATGGCTTTTGGCCTTTAGCCTTGAATTCTTTCTTGACTTCTATGGAATATTTGCTTAATAATTGAGACTTATTAAGCATCTTGTTGTCCAGAGGCCTTATTTGTCTCATGTCCCATCTGGGACTGGTACCCATTGTTGGTGTCCATGGAACAGTCTGTACACATCTCTGCTATTCTACCTATTAGATTATTATTGTCATTAATAGTTTGTGTGTCTTTGATCCTCACTAGAACTTGAGTTCCCTGGTGGTGGGTACTTTGATTCATCCATGAATCTTTTGTGCTAGGCCTATATTCTATCTTACACTAGGCACTTCACAAATGTATGATGAACAAGTAAACAAATGAACAAACAGAAGCTGCATTTAGAAGCACTAAGCTTTGATGGGATCTGTGAATAACAGAAGATAGAGAATTCCTTGCGGTAATAATAGATTTATTGCTATCTTAATGGACCCACAGCTTCTTCATGTATGT
The DNA here is from genome assembly GCA_963573935.1 of Arctocebus calabarensis. Taxonomy (NCBI): domain Eukaryota; kingdom Metazoa; phylum Chordata; class Mammalia; order Primates; family Lorisidae; genus Arctocebus; species Arctocebus calabarensis. Next base: position 57,748 of record CAUYON010032875.1, on the reverse strand, counting down.
CAACAGTAACTTGCACCCAGGAGATCTGATAAGACCATGGAGATAAAGGAGGAACCAAGGGCTCTAAACAGGAATTAAAGCCAGAAGCTTTTGCCATTGTAAGCAAAGCAATGCAACAATGCTATAAGAAAGTTGTAGAGGTCCTGTCATGAACAGAAGGAGACCAGGTTCCAGCTGTGTCTCAGATGTCAACTCTGACTCTCTGACCCTCTCATCAAGGGTAGGAAATGAAGCTGTAGTCATGCTCCATGTGGACAGTGAGTTTGTGCTCAGGAAGCATCACGTGCAGACCAGATGGAGGCGTCACCCTCAGGTTCTGTACTGCTGTCCACTGTGCCTTTACTTCCCTGTGTAAGAACTTGGGTCATCATGTACTGATGAAGCAGAAAGTTTGATCACAGGAGAGTTTACCATGACTCTAAGACAACTTTCAGAGCTCTGTGAGAGGCTCTGAAGAAGCTGAGAAGAGAAGTGAGAAGAGCTTTTTATTTCCCAAACCACCAAACCCAGGAGTGTTTTGAGGGTTCTCTGTTGGCTGCTGCATTGGTAATAGCCAGACGGCGGCGACAGAGGAGAAGAAATCTCGCTCAGTTTCTCTCATCATGCACAGTTTGCCTTTCATTGCAGTTAGTTCAGAGCAAGCACTACAGAAAAATCCTACATGTAATCGGTATGCTGTGCCTTCAGTCTGAATCCTGAATGTTAAAATGCAGTGGACGCGGTGAGGCAGAACCAGGCAAATACAAAGGTCATAACATTAATTACACCGTTACCTCATCTCTGCACCATTGCTTTTTTTAGAGGTGGCGGCTTTTCTGTGGGGGATAAAGCAACAAGAACTCTCTGTTGTTCTCGGAGCTTGTTAAATTTTATGTGCGATTTCCCCCATTTTGATTAAACATTGAAAACGAGGCTACAGCAGCAGAAACACTGTGGTCTTGGGCTTCATCCCTGTCATCTCGTCGTTATTTTATAATTTAAAATGAAATATGACAGAGGACTCTGAGTTTGAAACTGTTTAATAGCTTTCTATTAAAAAAGTTTAGCCAGTTAAACTTTTAAAGTTTTTTCAAACTTTTTTACCATTCTGGGATAGAGATGAGAATGGCAGGACCTGTGGTTTGCTAGTCTCTTATATCCACCACCCCTATCCTATTGACCTCCACTTGGCACAGCAACCACCTGATCTCTCTCTGCTTCCCCATCACGACTGCTGACCTTGCCCAACATTTTTTAAAAATAAAATATGAAACCAAAAATACACACTTTAGCGCAGTGCCTCTTCAAGTTCATGGCCGCCCACATGCCCAGAGCCCTCCGTGCTTTCTACTCGTCTTGAAGTCCACTATCTTACTATCCATCATTTCCTCCATCTCACTCCCCCAACCTGCTCTCCATCATAATGAATGATCTTGACTCTGATTTTTCTGAGAAAATAGGTAAAGGAGTTGAAAAGATTTGTACCACGCCACCATGTTTACATGGGTTGTCTGTTTAGTCTGCACGGTCTGAGAGGTGGAGATTGTTATCTCAGGGGACTGAGGCTTATAGGAGTGGTGCTTGTCTGCAGCAGAGCTAGGACTGAGCTCAACTGCTCAACACCAACTTCTTCTCCTTCCATGCGATGTGATCTCGCTGCCACGTGAAAACACGGGGGCATGAGCATCAGTTTCTGGTTGCCCTCCTCTAAATGTAGCAAGATCCGTGCACACCCCTATTTCCATGATTTTCTTATATTTCTTTTTTTGCTCAGGCTTAGAGTCTTCATCCCTGCTTCATGTCTTCAACCTTGGGGGACCTTGATGCTGCCATCATTCAAAGTCATTTTAGTAACTCTTTCCTTTCAATATAGACACGTACACATACTTATGTCTCTCTCTGTCCTAAATTTAAAAAAAAATCCACTCTTCATCCTTACCTCTGTCTCTGGATGCCTCTTGTTGCTTTATCCTCCATGGACAAGCCACCACTTATCACTTTTGTTTTCTGCACAGCAGGCTTTCAGAAATGACCTTAATTCTGTTTTGTTACCTCCAGTTCACTCTGCGGTCTAAATTCCAAATTCATCATTTCACTGAAACTATTTTTATTCTAAGGAATGCGGAGTTTGGAGCTAGGACACAATGAAATCGAATAACCACTCTTCATTCATAACCCCTTGGGCTCGCTATGCTCTGTATAACGCCTACCGTGAGGTGATCCCTCCTTTTTGAAACCATCTTTCTATGATTCTCATGACACCATTTTCACCTAGATTTCTGGTCCCTTTCAGGCATCTCCTTTTTAGGTCCCTGTGGCACCACCTTTTTCCTTGCACTTCCGAAATGTGAATGTTTCCCAGTGTCTTACTGAACCTCTTCTCACTTATCAACTTTAATAGAAATATTTCATTTACATCTATGGTTTTAAACTGCCACCTGTATGCAGTCCAGACCCACTTTTTTTTTTTTTTTTTTGTAGAGACAGAGTCTAACTTTTTTATCCTCGGTAGAGTACTGTGGCCTCACACAGCTCACAGCAACCTCCAACTCCTGGGCTTAGGCGATTCTCTTGCCTCCGCCTCCCTAGTAGCTGGGACTACAGGCGCCTGCCACAACACCTGGTTATTTTTCTGTTTTTGCATTTCAGCCGAGGCTGGGTTTGAACTCGCCACCTTCAGTATATGGGGCTGGTGCCCTGACTCAATGAGCCACAGGCGCCATCCTAGACCCACATTTTTGATTATTTAGTGAACGTCCATGGCAATCTCAAAGACTATAGGTGCTACATTAGATTTACATTCTTTCTATTCATATGACCAATACCATGATACGCACAGGTATGCTCCAGTTAGGATTCTAGAAGTCATTTTTACCTTTCTCCCTTCTTTACATCCAAATAATACTCACAAACATTCCTAAATCCTTTAAAACGGCATCTTACTTTTTTCTCCTCAATTCTGTTGTGTTCATTTGTATCCCCACAATTTCTTGCCTTCACTTTCTGTCTTAAGAAAATAATTTTTATGTATCTCTTTATAGGCTTTGTTTCATTTTCTGATTAAAGGAGTGGGTTGATTGTATATCATTCTGAATGTCATCATATTCTGTTTATGGATTTTATTCTCACCACAGATTATCAGGTCTTGATCACCTATCTGCAAAGTAATAGTATTTTACTATTACCACAACAAAAATAGAACTTTTTCATCTTGTGTTTTTATTTCTTTCCTGTGAACTTCAAAAAACACTTAAGTTTATTGCATTATAGAGCAGTAGCTTTTGTTATGTTTTGTGGGGCTTTCATTTATTACGGTTTTTTCCAATGTGGAAAAGTCTTAGAATTGTAAACAAGAACCTTGAAAAAAAGTTTCTAATCTTTCTCTCCCTATTTGTATTGAACTTTAGTTAATGATTTTCTTAAATATCATCATGCTGAAAGAGCATGTTTGCTAGACTTTTCATAAATAAATTGATGACTCCCTTCCCTGACAAGTTACCCCTTGCCAATTGGCTACTCCAGCCAGGCTTACAGAGATTTGCTGCTGTCTTGATTTGTCTCATTAAGGTAGACAGTAAAGGGAAATATAGTTCGACTCAACTGGTTGTCATCCTGAAATTATTTGCATTTGGTCTGCTTTCAGTGCAATTTAAATAGCAACCATTATAAACATTCAGGTCCCACTTTACTCTTTCGAGCTCCAAAACATTCTGTTTGACTAAAAACACAAACAGGCACACTGATTTGTGCGTGCAGATACATCCTCATTCTCATGTTCAACATGGAAAGTTATGCAGACAGTCTTTTTCCTTGGCTTTGGGTAAGTTCATGTGAAGGTATATATTATTGTGACACATAATTGCTTAGTGATTCTTATTTATGAGTTTTAGGTTTTAGTTTCTTATCCTTTACTGCTTATCTTTTGTCAAGAGACCTGAAAAATGTCTTTTTAAATAAATCACCTTTCCATTTGGAAAGATTCTAAATTCTATGTTACATTTTCCTTGAAACAATACTGAATTATCTCATTTTTATATGTCAATAAAATTTGAATCCAGGTTATTCACTACCTGTAGCTTTGTGCTTTTTAAAAGCAATTTAATTCTGGCTTATGGTATATTTGTTAGAAAGTAGAACCCACAATAATATAAAGCTGTGACTTAACAGTGTGTGTATCCTGAGTGGAGTTTATTTGAAGCAACTAGTTATAGACACTACAAGTGTTACCTCCAATATTAACACTTATATTTGCATTTTTATAACATTTTAATATGTGATATATAGACATAAAAGTTTGTTGACATCAAATCCCAGACTAAACAAGACATTTATTTAAAGTAACATGTATCGTTCTTAACAATCGTGATCTTTAAATAATCAATTTTAAGTTTATAGTAATTAAAATCTTATTGAATAATTGCAAATGATAGTAACCCTGAAATTAATATTTGTATTTTTATCACATTTCTATGAATTTTCAGTGGACTCTGCTGGATACCTTCTAACAAATTATAATTATTTAGTCCATTAATCTGATATTAGAAGGTAAGGACCAAAAAGGAAAAGAGAGCAGAGAGGAGAATGATTTCTTTTGTTTGAGACAGGGACTGTTACCTGGGCTAGAGTGCAGTGTGTCATCATAACTTGCTGCAGCATTAAATTCTTAGACTCAAGCAATCCTCCTGTCTCAGCCTCCAAAGTGGTTAGTACTATAGGCAAATGCCACCACTCTCAGCTATTGCTCTACTTTTTATACAAACAAGGCTTAGCTATTTTGCTCAGGTTAGAATGATTTTTTTTCTTTGACTTTTCATTTGCATTATTTACTCAATTTTTCCTTCAAATATTCAGCAAACTTCACTGACATTTTAAAAAATCTCCTCTTTGTTTTACTCTTTAGTTTTTCTCAGTTCATTTGTGTGTGTGTGTGTTATGGCTGGTAGTGTTTTCCTACACAGAATATTTTTTAAAGTGTGTTATTAGCCAGAACATTAACTGGCCAATATATGTAGCACTTGAACAGAAGGGTAAGTACCTACAGAGATCTTACTGAAGTATTTTTTTTTAATTCATCAAATGTTTATTTTATCCTTAAATGCCAGGCTCTAAGAAAGGAGCTGAAACTACAACATGAATAAGAGCCAGACATATTAAAGTTTAAGTAAATAGAGGGATGCTATAAAAATCAAACAAAGACAAATAAAAGATGTCTATGAATACAGCCATTAATTATGCAACCTCTCCCTGCCTGCCTGTCCTGCATTCCTGCCAGCTTAATCTTTCCGATGAGGCAGCTGTGAGCTCCTTTCTCTTTCCAAGCCTCCCTGTCTCCCACGAGCCTCTCCAGGTACATTTGATCACAGTCCACCTTTTCATCTCCTCTGTGGAATTCCCCAACAGCCACCCTTTGCACACTGCACTCACTGCTGTGAGCATTGCCTGAACTTTTTTGCCAGCATGAGTTTGCTCAGAATCACCACTCAACAGGCATGCTCTTGGTTTCTTCTTCACCTGTCAAAATTCTGTCCGTCTTTCAAGGCCTCCACCAGGCAGTTTTGCTATCTGTGTTTATTTTCCTTCATCCCATCTGCTGCTTTAAGCGCTTATCAATTCATTTGACACACACCCTTGCTTCTGGGATATAATAATAAATAAGCAAGCAAGTAAGCACACTAGAACTCATGCATATCCCCTACAGAGCCTAGAATTGCTTTCCATTCCACTTAGGATGGAGGATGCATAGTATGCAAATATTGAATGCATTCATTTGGTGCACAAAAGCTATTCCACAAACATTTAATATGTTTCTATTATATGCTAGACTTGGAGTTTGGCAATAGCACGTGGTTGAAATAGCAAAATTAACAGACAAAATATAGTCTGGTAAGTGCTCCCACAGAGGTAACCACAGGAAATTTATAGGAGTGGTGCTAATTCAGGTGAGTCAATGAATGGATGAAATAATTGGATGAATATCTTAGTGAATAATTTATTTGAATTCTGTAGAGCTCCCTTTTAATACTCTAAAATCTGCCTTATGGGTAAATCATTCTGAAAATCATCTGCTGTAACCACAGTCAGTGTCCTAATTTCTCCCTTTGCAATAATATTCCCTAATGACACTCAGATGGATACAATATAGTTCTAATAAGTTTTGTATACCTGCTTTCTCAGATGCACCTTCCTGTGCTTTAACCACTACATGGGCTGGGGTCTCCAGTTACCACAATAAAGATATTAATTTGGGAATTTTAAAAAATAATGTTTAATCATAAGATTAGTCTAATGTTTGTTTCATCATTAAAGACAGGTGAAATGTAGCAAATGCTGCTGTCATTGGTGTTTAAATTTCGTGTATAATTTTAACACAGCATAAGTTTACTTTCCTTGGTTTTCTGTTTGTGATGATTTAAAAGAATCTCCATGTTAGAGTACTCTGCATGATGATCCTTAAGTTCTTATTTTTTCAGGAACTTTTCTGTTTATTGTTCTTTCCACTAAAAGCAAATTATTTTTTCTCATTCTTACCACCTTTTATTGCAGATTAATGTGAGGCACAAATAATTAGGTTATAGTGTTTGCATTTGTAGGTAGAGTCCCTCTTGTAGTTGTGTTCCGCCCCCAGGAGGTGTACCTATGTCCTTTCCGTGTGTCCATTAAGTGGGAGCACATCAAGCCCACTCACCTCTCCCCTTCTCCCCTCCTCCTCTCTCCAACTTGAATTGAATTAAATTATTTTCTTGTGTGGGTGTGTCTTAGATCATCTACTGGCTTCATATTAGTATTGAGCACATTGGATACTTGCTTTTCCATCCTTGTGATGCTTTACTAAGGAGAATGTGTTTTAGCTCCAACCATGTTAATACAAAAGATGTAAGGCAGTGGTTCTCAACCTTCCTAATGCTGGAACCCTTTAATACAGTTCCCATGGGTGGCGACCCACAGGAGAATTGCTGATGTAAGGTCTTCATTTTTTTTTTTTTTTATGGCTGAAGAGTTATTCTTTTTTTAAGGGCAAGAGTATTCTTATCTGTCTTTTTTTTATTTTTAATTTTTAGATGGAGTCTTACTCGGTTGCCCTGGATAGAGTGTGGTGGCATTAGCCTAGCTCACAGCAATCTCTAGTCAAACTCTTTGGTTCAAGCAATCCTTCTACCTCAGTCTCCCAAGTATCTGGGATTACAGGCAACTGCCACAATGCCAGGCTAGTTTTTTTTTTTTTTATTTCTAGTACAGATGGGGTCTCATTCTTCTCAGGCTGGTGTTGAACTTTAAGCAATTCGCCTGCCATGGCTTTCCAGAGTACTAGGATTACAAATGTGAGCCATCATGCCTGGCCTTGCGTATTTTATTCTGTCTTTTAAATTAAGGAGGCAGCCTGAGTTTGCAATATACTAAGCACTAGGATCTAGTGATATTTTAAACTGGACCTACACTCAATGTCATGACTTCATGTCCTTCAAACATTATCCAGTCATTCAGTGTCATTGTGTTGTACGATGTCAGACCACGGACAATTCAGACTTTCTTGATATATTGTAGCAGTAATTTACAATAGTAGGGACTACTCAACAAAATTATCATGTAACAGTCAAAAGAGATCTACTCTTGACTTTAGAAGTGGTTCTTTAATTGATCAATTTTTCTTTTTTTCTTTGCCATTTCATGTTTGATCTCTATGACCACAAATTCTAAAACAAAAGACCACTACTTCTTATTCATGTGATTCAATTATTCAATGAATGTTTATTGAACACATAGTATGTGCCAGTTTGGGGTTTTTTTTCCCCCTAGGGGCTAGGGTATAGAAACAATGAATGAATAAACATAATTAATATGTTAGGAGAAGAAAAATAAAAGTAGGAGAGGGCATGGAGAGTAACCAAGGGAGGAAGTATATTATTCTACATAGGGTGTATTTGTTTGTTTGTTTTTAAGAAAAATATCTTGCTCTGTCACCCAAGCCAGAGTACACTGACATGATCATAGCTCACTATAACCTTCAACTTCTGGGCTTAAACAGTCCTCCTTCCCCAGTCTTCTTAGTGGCCAGGATGACCAATGTGAGCCCAGCTAATTTTTCTTATCCTTTATATAAGGTCTTGCTGCATTGGCTAGGCTGGTCTTGAGCTCCTGACCTCAGCCTCTGAAAGTGCTGGGATTACAGTTGTGAGCCTGTCATATATAGTGTATTTAGACAAAGTGTCTCTAATGAGATGCATTTGAGCAGAGACACAATTAAAGCAAGAAAGTGAGTCCTTCACACCTTGCAGACATCTAAGGGGATCATTCTAGGAAGAGGTGGCAGCAAGTACCAAGCCTTCACATGCTCCAGGAACAGAATGAAATGGAAGCCAACACGGCTAGAGCAGAGTGACCAGTGCAGAGTGGTAGGGAATGGGAGAGGAGAGAACAGGAGCAGGGACCTCATATAGGCTCTGTTGGCCAAGGCATGAAATTTACAATTTATTTTGAGTGAGATAGAAAGTCATTGGAGGGATCTGAGCCAAGGAGTGACACGTGCTCTGTATATTTTTAAAAGATCACATCAGTTAGTAGTGTTGGCTTACTTTTACTGAGTAACAAATTACTACAAAGTTAGTGGTTGAAACAAGACATTTACTATTTCATAGTTACTGTGGGTCAAATGTAGGAGAGGAAAGGCCTTATAGCTGGGTTTTCTGCTCTGAGTCTCACAAATATGAAATCAAGTCATCCCATTTGAAGCTCAGGACTTGTTTCCAACCTCATTCAGGTTGTTGGCAGCATTCGTTTCCTCGAGATAGTAGGACTGAGGTCCTCAGTGTTGTGTGTGTTGGTTGGTTAGTTTCACTTGATTGTAAGCCTGGGCATGCTCTCAGCTCCCAGAAACGACTCTCAGTTCTTAGCCACGTGACCTCCTGACGGCCTCACACTAAGTCACTTCTTCATATTCAGCAAGAGAATCTCTCATACTTGGAGTCTCTGTCCAATTTGCTAAGTTGGAGTTTTCTATTATAAGTAACATAATCATTCATAGTACTGATTCTGCCATCACCTTCATTGTGAATGCAACTGATCAAGGGAATGACTCTCCCATCATATTCACAGGGCCTGACCACCCTCAAGCAGATGGGATTATAAAGGGTGGGCACATCAGAAGGGTGGTAATTTGGAGGGGCGCAAATTTATAATTCCTCTTATACAGAAATGGAAACAGAATTGTGAAGAAGTAAGAGAGGACTCTGAAAACCATTTTGAAGGGACTCGAAAAGTCTACACCACTGCTTCCCCAAATGCAATGTGAATCAAATCTTCTAGGCATTGTGTAAAAATGTAGGTAGATTCTGATGTCATGAGACTACAATAGAGGCCGAACTCTCCTAACAGTCCCCCAGGTGACTACAGCACTGCTTGTAGAGAAACTAGGTGTAGGCAAATGATGACAGTGGCTTGGGGAAGGGTGGAAATGGTACAAGTGAGAAATATTTTGAAGGCAGATACAAATGGCTTGCTGCAAAGGAAATGGGGTATCAGAATGACATATCTAAATTCAGGGCATAGCAAAGACAACAGGAGAATCTTGTTTCAGGGCAGAAATCAAGAGTTCAGCGTAGAATGTGCTAAGACGCCCTTTACAATCCAACTGGGAAGGATCGTGACGTGCAGTGGAAAATATTGTAGGAAATTTATACATCCCATGCAGTGTTATGAAAACTTTAACATTTTATATTTCCACATTCTACAGTGAAAAGAACTTCATTGATAGTGCTGCCATTTCTATGTTTCTTGCATTAACAGTTATAAAATAAGCAGTGTTTCTTGGCCCCCATACAAAGATTCCTTACGCTGAAATCAACATCATTATTCAAATCATTAAAGCTATTCCTACAAGTCAAAATATGCATCACTGTGTATATTTCAGATATATTGTACTGAAACACCTTCCAGGAATAGAGTCAGAATTCACAATAATTTTTAGCACCTGTCAATGCTGGTGGACGCCTCCCTATGAGATGTTTATACCAGATTTTTCCTGAGTATTTAGGCAGCTTCATGTTGTGACTAATCATTACAACTTTTCTGGGCAAAATTATACAGTTAACCATGTCATATTATAAGAAGTAGTCATTAGATCAAGCTTACATGAAAGTTAGTCCTTGCTGACTCCCTTGTGGTGTAGATTAAGGCTGTATTGAAGATAAGGTTGCTTATAATTTCCCTAAATCTCAATCATGTAAAATGTTGGCCTTATCAGTTCTCATTTCGGAAAGGATGTAAGCTGAAGCATTCAGAAGGATCTAAGCTGAAAAATACGCTGCCACCCTGTTCTTCCTTGTGGTGACTGTGGATATGGTATAGTTTATAACCAACTTTAAGACTTGGACTTAACAATATTTCAAGTATTTAAATAAAACTTTAAATAGAATACAGTAGTGCCAAGAACTATTTGAGTGCAAAGTTCGTTTCCACTAAATAAGGTTATTGGAGATGGTTTGTAGTTTCAGGCAGGCATGACATAAAAGCGATAAAAGGCAGTTTTTGTTTAAAGGGCTGTTTATTTTGTGGAAGAGGTGAAAATTCACTTTATTGTAGGCAAAAAATCTTTATATGAAGCCCCGTTTTGTTTCTCCTGCTATTAAACAGTAAAACTTGGTAGGTTTTGTGACCAGAAGAGGCAGAAGATATCTCAAGGATGGCCTGATGATTATGTTTTTATAAATAAGACCCAGAATGGCTGGAAATTAAACCAGATCATTCAAGGTAGAGGGTGACAGTAAGTTGGAAGGCGGCTAACCACGTGGAAAATGCTAAGAAAGTCAGAACTTAACTCTTACTCAGGACTCCATTCAGGCTGGAACCCTGGGCGACTAAAATTAACTGCCTTGTATGACAATTATTCTTTCCGTTAATTTGGAAGAATGTGATGGGTGAAGAGAGTCATTGTTAAACTGTGAACTTGGCATCGTTCTTTTACAGACTTCTTCTTTAGGGTTTCATATTAAAACACCAAAATCTAAAGTTAGGCATAATTATTTCATGAATTAGTTAAAATATATCACAGTTTTTCCTACTGTTGTATTTATTTGTATATATTTGCAATTTATTAACTAATGTACAATGTTATAAAGTAGTTATAGTGTTATATTAAAAGTATATATATATTAAAACAACTTTTATTTAAAATTAATGTGAAGGTACAAATTTTTAGATTGCATTGTTTTTTACATGGTATTTTAGGAAGCTAACTTCTTACTCTTTCTGTACCCTAGGTGCGCTGAGCCAAAAAAATTGGGGAAAGAAATATCCAACATGTAACAGCCCAAAACAGTCTCCTATCAATATTGATGAAGATCTCACACAAGTCAATGTGAATCTTAAGAAACTTAAATTTCAAGGTTGGGATAAAACATCTTTGGAAACCACATTCATTCATAACACTGGGAAAACAGGTAAAACATTTGCATTCTATTTGCTTTAAGTATGTTTTTTGGACAAATATGTTTAGATTCATTCATCTCATTTTCCTTTGAACAATATACTATGAACTGGATAGAACCTGTTGGTGCAGCAAGAAGAAACCAAATGGAGGAGAGAAAATTGGAAATTTAAACATTTTGAAAACTTCTATAAAAATAAAATGGTCAATATTATCGTGTCTTATTTTTTCAGCACTATAAAAATAATGATGACAACACCAGAAGAGATGATAAAGATAATGAAATTTGTAGCTAATATAATTTAATAACTCCATCACTGGTCAATTACCTTGTCAATCAGGATTTTTTTTTCCTTGAGCATTATAGCTTGATCTTTTCTGCTCAGTCTCATGCTATATTCAGTATTTTGATATGAAAACAAGTAATCAAATCTAATTGAAATTTAAGAAAATAAATTACTAGCCCTTCTATATAGAAAGTTTAAAGTTAAATACAATCCTTAGGTGACACTAAGTGACTTTCTATTGAGACTACCTTTAGGGAAAAAAATGCAAAATATAATGCCTTAAAATGTTTTTTTAAATTCCAGTAAGCCATATATGGATAAAATAGTTTCCAGAAAGTAACATTTTTCCTTTTTTTTTTTTTTGATAATACATTTTAAACAAAAGTATATACTGAGACATTATATAAAAACAAATGTGCCCAGAAGACAAAAATTAGAAAAATATTCAAAATTATAATAGTAGTTCTGGGGAGTCGTTTTATCATTAGGGACTTTTTTTTATCTGTTTTCCATATTCAGATAATTATTTGAATATCATAATTTATTTTCAAAGGGTTGATATTTTTCTATCCCAGTGGCCGAAATGTAATAACTATTTGATAATTACAAAATTATTTATATTGTATTAATTAAATGCATAAATGTATATTATCTGAAATCTTGACATTTTTGTTACCAGTTTGACGGATGTTACAAAGCAGTAGGGCATATAGTTTCACTCTTATTTTTCTCAGGGGAGATCGTTAAGGACTTGACTATTAGAGCTATGCTTCTTGGGTTCACTAATGGCTTTTCAACAGTGTGGAACTTCAGTTAAATTACTTGACCTTTCTGTGACTCAATTTCATTTTCTACAAAATAGGAATTATAACGGGATGTACCACCTAAGGTTGTGTGAGGATTAAGTAATTAACATATAATCAGTGTAGTACACGGTACATTATAAGTGATAAATAAATGTTGACTGTCATTGGTACCATTTTTGTTATTGTGTTTGTCGTTATTATTAATGGAAGCATGCATACCTAGCTGGCTGTCCAATATGTTAGATTCAGCCCCTGATGCCATGAGTTGTTTCTGCTTATGGAATAAAAAACACTTAAATCTTTTTGAGAGACATCAAAATCTTGCTTTGGTTTCTTAGGAGAATCGTTACAAGATATAGTCAGAGCATATGGGCTGTGTGACTTAGGTTGGGAGGTTTAGGATTCCAATGGCTGCCACTCAGGCTTCAAACAGGACATGGTTAAAACCCCTTCAACAGGAATGGGTTTCCCACTTTCCTTGCCATATCCTGGGATGCAGGTTCTGGAGCTTTGAAGCTTGGGGCGATGCTTAGAGGGATTAGGAGGCAAGACAAAAGCAGCGACCAGAGGGGGAGTAGAAACGGGCTGCGAGGAAGATGGACACGTGCCCTGGAGAAGCCTATTCTTCTCACCACCTTCCATCCTGGCTTTACTCTGTCTTCCGCTACCATCAGATACTTAGGGAAGAAGAGCTTTGGAGGAGCACCAATCTCAAGCCGCCAAACAGAGCAGGTGGACTGGTGTTCTCTGCTCCTAGAGTCATACAGTAGTTGAGGTCTTCAACTTAGTTTCCATTTGTTGCAATAAATGCATTACGTTTTTGTGCAGAGCTAGAAAGTTCAGCTTCTAAAATGATGAATTAACAGTGCTTTAAGTTATCAAATAAATAATTTCAATCTTAAAGTACATTAGGTACAAAGAAATTTAGTTGAAATGTATAGCTTGATTGTTAAACCCTTAGATGGAATTTTACTGTTTTTTCTTTTTCTTTTTAGTGGAAATTAATCTCACTAATGACTACCGAGTCAGTGGAGGAGTTTCAGAAATGATGTTCAAAGCAAGCAAGATAACTTTTCACTGGGGAAAATGCAATATGTCATCTGATGGATCAGAACATAGTTTAGAAGGACAAAAATTTCCACTTGAGGTAAGTCAGTAGTCCACTAGTTACTGTTTTTAGGTATCATATAATTTGATTAATTTTAATTCAAATGTTATCCTTTATATAGTTAAATTTTAGTGATTGATTAACATTTGCCTTCCTTACTAGACTGAAGTCATTGAGTGGAAGACCCTCCTTTTTCCATTGCCTGGAAACCCAGAGTATCACAAAATAGGTGATCAATAAAGAAATGAAGGAAGGAAGGAAACAAGAGGGAGAATTCATCAGCATATTGGAGAGTCCTTTGATTAAAATGAGAAAAACTTTCAGCTTTAAAATAAGCAAAATAAACATAATTATAATAACTAATGAGTATGCAGAGAAATAAACATTTTCATAGTTTCCATACATGTCTAGAGATATTTTAAGCTAGCAGACTTTCTTAGAAGCAATTTGATGATTTTTATCAAGGGCTTTAAATGGTTTATTCTTTTCTTTTTTTCTTTTTCTTTTCTTTCTTTCTTTCTTTTTTTTTTTGAGACAGAATCTCACTATGTCGCTCTGGGTAGAGTGCTGGGGTGTCACAACTCACAGCAACTTCAAACTCTTGGGCTTAAGCTGTTTTCTTGCTTCAGCCTCCCAAGTAGCTGGAACTATAGGCAGCCGCCACAAAATACAGATTTTTTGTTGTTGTTGCAGTTGTTATTGCCATTTAGCTGGCCTGGGATAGGTTTGAATCTGTGACCCTTGGTCTATGTGGCTGGCACCATAACCTCTGTGCTACGGGCGCTGAGCCTAAATGATTTATTCTTAATACCGAACATTTATATTTGTAGCAAGTAAGTCTAACTCTAAATATGTTCAAAGATGTATTTAAAACAGTAAAAAAACAAAGGAAACAAAGGAAATATTAAATACATTTTGATGAAATACTATAGGTCTTGTAAAAGGTTTTTGAATGATATATTTACACATAAAAAGTTTCATCATAAAATATTAAATCTTTTAAAATGTAAACATAAAATGGTGTATCTAGTATTATTATTCCAATTTTATAAAACATGAAAACTAATTAAATAGTGACTGAGAATAAAGTCTGAATCAAATGGACTAGATTTGAATCTTTGCTCCACCCCACGGTTACTAGTTACATTGTACAAATTACTTACCTTACCTGAGCTTCAGTTTCTCTTCTCTGCAATGGACCTAATAGAAGTAGTACCTGCATTATAAATTTATTATGGAGATTAAATGAGAGAACAAATTTTTATCTAATAAAAGTAATTTAAAAAATCAAGAAAATATTAATAGCAATTCTTTTTGTGTGATGGCCTTACAGATGCCTCTTATTTTTTACATTAAAACCCCCATATTTTCTAAATTATAATGAAACTGTGTTACTTTTATAATTCAAAAGAGTTGTAAGAGTTGTTGTTAATAAAAATAAAACTAGGGTGAATTGTCTCTTACAGAACTAAAAAAACTTTTTTGGGGGGGTGTTTTTGGTATAAATAATATCCTTAAAGAAAAGAGCATTTGTCAAATTTGGTTCGTGAAAAAGAAAAAATCAACTCATTAAACATATCTTGATTTTGAGATTTTTTTCACCATATGACCTATTTGAACAAAGATGAAAATCAAGAAAAGCTGTCAATACAAAAGCTCTAAGTGATAAAAATAAATGATACAGAATCTGTGCAGTAAGTCTCATATTTATTTTATACAAAAGCCTTTCAACTCATTTCTCAGAGGTATTGTTTGTTTTATCTGCATGCCACATGCTAGCCACAAAATGAAAACCTACAAAAATACATAAAAGATGAAAAACAAAAAATTAAAACCTACTACCAAAGAAAATCACTTCAGAAGACAGGAAAGAAGGAAGGGGGGGGAAGGAAATCCAACAAAAACAACCAAAAAACAAGTAAGAAATTGGCAAATATTTGTTTGCTTGGTTTTTTTCTTTGTTTGTTTGTTTGGTTTTTTTTTTTTACAGATTTTGGCCAGGGTCAGATTTGAACTCACCACCTCTGGAGTGTGGGGCTGGTGCCCTACTCCTTGAGCCACAGAGGCCACACTATTTGCTTGTTTTTGTTTTTTTAAATACTGTTCGTGTAATTGCAATTATAATTGCCCGGTAGAGAAACTAAGGAGCATCGTTGGCTGGCTCTTTGTTTGTGGGCTTCTGCATCTCACAAACTAGTCTTCTCGTTTCTGTCTTGATAAGATTTGGGATATTAGAAAAAAGTTCAAGCTACCAATGTCTCCTAATTTAATAATTGTTAAGTCAATTTCCAACACTTCTCGTACTCTCTGGCTGGTCCTTCTGACCCAAGTCAAACATGTCCATTCCTTCTACCTTTCACCTGGCAAAAATGCTGGTCATGCTTTAGGGTTCAGCTAAGAAATCCTTTCTTGAAAAGTCTGTGGTGACCCACCCAAAGCAGGAGCTGTAAGGATCCCCTGCTTCATACCTTCTCTTTCTCTCATCAGAGCACTCACCACACTTTAATCTTCTCAGGGGCGTTCCACTCTTACCTTAATGATCCTGTTGCCCTGAATGCGTGATTTTCAAGACTATGACATGACAAGTACCAAAGTATAAATGGGAATAAAGGCCGATGGGCTGAAGTAGAAACTAACAAAGAATAACCTCCCAGCAGGAAAGGAGAATTGAAATATGAAACTTTAAACTCCTCAGGTATTTTTTTTAGGTAGAAGCCGAGAGTTCTTGAAAGTGTTAATATTAACAGAGCACAGTGCAATGACATCTAAAAATGGTACCTCTGAATCATCAAGAAAGGCCTATTCTCTCAAGAAAGAATGAAGCCCGTATTTGAAAGGCTTCCAGCAAAAGAGTTAAACTAATACGATAATTTGGTAACTGCTTGAGTAAATGTGACAGCGGTATATACCCTGGTGATCTCAAAGTGGTAATTTCTGGGTTCTGTTATACGTGCGTCTCTGTATTTCCTTCCTCATCAAAGGACGGTTAATGATCATAAATGTAGTTGTGAGCACATGTAATTGATAAAATATTTTGAAAATACAGAATGTGGAATTATACACTATGTAATTTTTTAAATGTAACCTATTGAATTAGTCAATTATTTTGTTACATCTCTTTGCTGACTTTTGTGAAGTCTTTGTGTATCTTATCACTATCATTGTTACATTTATAGATGCAAATCTACTGCTTTGATGGAGACCGGTTTTCAAGTTTTGAGGAAGCAGTTAAAGGAAAAGGGAAGATAAGAGCTTTATCCGTCTTGTTTGAGGTAATCATATACAGATCAAGTACTAACTTCATTCCTCCGTTAGTCACATGAAATATTGCTGCGAGATACCAAGACACGTTTTCTAACAAATAGAAGAGCTCACAAGTAAAATGACAACTCTGACCATTTTTTTAAAAAGATGATCATTGGCTGGTACTTTTAAAAGGAGACTCCTGTATTCTTTCTTGGCTGGGTCTCTTGCAGCTGGAGCAAAGCATTCTGTAAGAACACAGATTTTCATATCTTTGCATATTAAGCATCAAAATTGTGTGGCAGTGACTCTGAATCATAATATTTTTAAATTTTTTGTTAGTGGAAAACGTAAAATTTTTCTGGTTTTCATTGGTTTTGTTTTTATTTAGCTATGGAAAAAAATGTGTTTGGAACTCATTTTGTATACTAGCTTGTACATATATTTCAAATGGAATTCATTAACCTTTACATTTCTATTGAACAATTTGTCAAACGTCTTATCCTATTTTTAGAATATCATTCTTCTTTAACAGGTTGGAATTGAAGAAAATTTGGATTACAAAGCAATTATTGATGGAGTCGAGAGTGTTAGTCGTTTTGGTAAGCTACTTGGAAAAATATCTTTCTTCAAGATCTACTTGTGATAATTATGAACTTTTACAATATGACAAGACTTACTTGTTCCAAAAGGTGTAAAACACTGTATTTTTATAGAGGAGCAATCTCTCACTTGATGGATTATACATTTCTCACCAAGTAAAGAACAATTTATCAGAAAATGTTAGATAAAAATCATAAAATATTAATGTAAGTAGGAAGTTGAAAGTTTTCTAAATTTATTATTGAAAATAATTTAATTGTATCATGTATTTAAAACATTTATCTATTTATCTCTGCATTGTATATCTCTTATAGATTCTAAATTCTAATCTGAAGCCAGTTGATTTTGTAAAAGTCATACTTTAAAGTAAAAATGGGATTGTTAGTCAACTTAAAATGTATTTCCTGCTGGTTTCCTGGATAAATCCTTTGCTTTACCAGAATGAAAAAATTCTGCTTACATACAACAAGATGCAAGATGCTTTGACATTGCTCTGCATGCCACCTCTTGGATATTGTAATTTGTCACAGCAAATGTTTTTGACAATATGGCAATAGACTGCAGACTTACTAATATTGTTATTATATTTTTATTATGCACTTTCACTCAGGCTATTAATGCTGGCCTTGTATAAATAAAATGAGGATTATTCTCTCTAGGAAACTACAAGAGTTGAAGTCAGGAACAAGACTCATATAGATCTTTTTCTGGAAAGCAGAAGCTTGGCCTAGGATTGATTTATTTTTGTCAATTACAAAAATTACATGTGAGGTTCTGAATTGACCAAACTTTTCAGAAGTCAGAAATAAGTAAACTCCTGCAGTGCAGCTTTCATTTTTTTTTGAAAGTCACAATCAAACACAAGATGAAGCTGTTACCTCCCTCTGTCCACCCTGATTGCAGAATTCATTGTTGAGAGCCAGAAGCCACACTTAATTTTCTCTTCCTTGAGTCAGAAAGTGGATTCTATCCAAACTTAAGGAAGCTAGCTAGTTCA
This sequence comes from Arctocebus calabarensis, assembly GCA_963573935.1. Classification (NCBI taxonomy): domain Eukaryota; kingdom Metazoa; phylum Chordata; class Mammalia; order Primates; family Lorisidae; genus Arctocebus; species Arctocebus calabarensis. Next base: position 39,306 of record CAUYON010032875.1, on the reverse strand, counting down.
AATTCCTGTACTTAAAAATACATAAAATGTGAGTTGAATTATAAATGTTCCAACCTTACACCAGCCTCTGAGGACAACAAAAGTGATACTAACACTGGATTGTTTACCATAACTTGAATAACTGTGGGACCTTGGTCCTTTTCTCTTAAGGCTTCTTTATTGTCTGGGAAGTTCTCCAGAAAGGTGCTCATTTAAGCTTAAGAAAAAAATTGCTCATGTTCTTTGCCTGAAGTTTTCTTTTTAATATCTATTGTCTTTAAGTCATTGAAGGTAGATACTTTGTCAGAGACGTTGTGGTCACAAAAAACCGTCCTGGAGATTATGGATTGCCTAACAGCAATATTCTGCCTCTATCCTGAATCTTGATTTAGAAGCAGTTCTGGGTCTGGCTGGGGACAGAGAGTGGTCAGCCTTCCTTCTCCCTGTTTCTCTGTCCAACCACTTGTGCACAAACTTTCTACCTCCTCTTTTTTCAAAAAGCAAAAATCCTCCATGCTTATCAACTTATTCATCTAGATACTTAATGTTTCAGTATACTGAGCAAGAATGTCTGCCAAACTAAATATGTTGAGTCTTTCTAAAGTTAAACATTTCCTTTTTGAGAGTTCTTAAATCTGGTTCTATCTTAGACTCTGGAAAACCCCGACTGCCCAATGAACTGAAGGCCTCCCTGTGTTGACTGACTGCCAGCCATTGCTGCTGGGAACCTTGGGGATTGAAGGCAGGACTGGTTCAGACAGCAGGTGGAGAACCACAGCTCAACTCCCAAATCCTGCTGTGCATTTCTATATAGGATGCATTATAAAAAGCAACACTTTCCATTATTCAGATTATAAAATCTATCTTATCACTCTGGGGGCTGATTGCTCATTTCCTGCATTCCTCAGAGACAAAGCCCATATGTCATTCCTTCCCTCACCCATCTTTTTTTTCTTTTTCTCTTCCTTCCACCTGATCTACTCCCTGTAAACAAGACATTGTTCTGTGCATTGAGTGGAGAGGGAGAGGGCATGAAGGTCATGATGTTGTAGTAGTACAAAGGCGATGCATTAATATTTCCCAAGCAGAGCCCATAAAAACCATAGTTGAAATCTTTCATATTGCAAGGAAGAGACAAGATACACCCAAGGTAACACCAGTCATTTTCAAATAGGAATTTCTCTCCAGAATGACTTAAGTTACTTTTTTAGTTTCAAATTCAGCTCAGGGACTTTTATATTGGAAAATCCTCATGGCCGGTTGTGATGTGGCCCCATCTTAATATTATTGTCTTATGTAGGAGGAGGTAATTGTGAGAATTTAGCATCTCTTCCCTAGTGCTTGTCCCCACCCTGGTCTGTGCCCTGTCTTTCTTGCTCGCTGTCTTTTCCCTTCTTGCCATCAGTCTCTCCATGGACGGATCTGACGAGGTGCTGGTTAATCATCATTATACGTTCTAGCATGTAGTGACTGCATGGATGAATGACTGATCCCAAATAAAGCAACGCTGGCTCAGGTGTGATTCATTCTTGTGTTAACAATCGTGAGGTTATTCAGAAGAACGATATATTTTTTTCCTAGACAAAAACAAAAAATAAAGCAAACAGAATAAAACCCCCAAACACCCATAGTCCAATTTTCTCAGAAGACATAATACAACTGGAAAGTACTATTATAATTAAAAAGTCTTGGACAGAAGCTTAGAACACATATGCAAATTAACAAAACAGTGGTACAAAATGGCTAACAAATTCTTAAGAGTGACTAAGTGACCGCTATTGAGATTCAGAGGCAGGAAGAATAAATTCCATACTGGAAATAAGGGAGGGAAAAATCAAAACCTTTCTTCTGATTCTTTCCCTTCCTCTTAACTTTTTTCCCCTTTAATTTTGTTCCCAGTTGTAAGAAAATTCTGTATCTCATTATCCCCACTCAGGTCTCGCCTCTGCTTTCCCTTTCCTGGCCTCTAGGACTCCTGATGTCTATTCATTTCCCACCTAATTTAATAGCCAATTTCTTGCTTCATATCTACTGAGCATTGTCAACATACACTCTTCCACAACATATTTGTAAGATAGATTTGTCTTAGTAGAAAATAAAAATTGCAGTCCAAACAATTTAGAACGATGTTACATAATCATGATTTTTTTCAACATTAAAAATACGAATCTGAAAGAAAAATATTTATAGATTAAAAATAAACATTTACAGCTTTCAGAGAATTTGAATTCTGATTATCTTAGCTTGACATTGGAGGAAAGAAGGACATACTTCCAGAAGTTACTAATAAATCCCTTAAAACAAACCCAATTTAAACTTTCTAATGGATGTAAGTTGTATCAACATGGTACTATGAAATCAGTCAAAACTCTTACTCCTAAAATTCAATTTTTAACTCAGACTTGAAGACGTTATTTGATGCTATAAATAGAAATAGGACTCCTTTTTTCCTTAGAAGTTTATACATTGCAAAAAAAAAAAAACTTTTAATAATTTAACCTTTAAATAAAATTAAATTTCTCTTTGAGGCTTTCTGGGTTATATCTATTCTTCACAGAATGTAGTGCCATAATAGAGTATTAAGACCAATAGTTCAGTCATTGCATTTTATAATGAGGAAAGAATAATTCAAAATGCTAAAACCTTGCAAAGGTTTCATTGTACATAGGGGTTGTCTACCCTGGCAACATGTTTGCATCACCTGGAGATGCTTTTAAAATAAAGATGTCCAGGCCCTGTGGCTAGAAAATTTATTTCACGTGATCTGGGGTGGGGTCCTGACCATTGGTATTTTCTTAAATCTCCCCTGGAGTATTTTCAAATAAGGCTTCAAATGAATGCTCTCTACTCTGCCACCTCATTGGTTGGCTTCAGGAACTACTTCTTAATGATCTAAAATTTGTGGAGAGAGTAGAGAACTTGCACCATGCTGGGTAGTTAGGAGGCGGGGAAAATGATTTAGACTTATAAGCAAATTGCTGCCTGGTGTACAAATAGCTTGAGGCCGAGACAGCACTATTGGTAAGTGCTACTGGGAAGATGCCCAATAAAAAAATGACACTATTCAAGAACACAAACCTTGGCTTGTTTCAGAGTTTGAAGTCTAGATGGTACACTTAGGAAAGCTCTGTAGTTTAAGGATAGAAATTCTATCAGCCGTACATACATTTATATCAAAGATTAAATCAGCATTTATTATTGTGTATAGATATATGCGTGTAATAAATATATATGCATGTACATTGTATCCAGAATATATTTTCCACTCTTTGACTTTCCCTTTCTTAATAATGACCATCAATGAATAGATCTTGATTATCATATAAATATAAATATAAAATTAATCATATAAAATTTATCATTTTTCCTTTTATGAGTAATAGTTTTTTTGTGTGTGACATTTCAAACATCTCAACCTACCATAAGGTTATGAAGATAATTTTTTATGTTTTCCTTTAAAGGCATTATTCTCTCCAAAATTAAATCTGTTCACAACTAATTGTGTTTACAATGTTCAGTAGGGAATTAAGATTCACTTTTTTCCTTAGAGAAATCCCATTCTCACAGTTGCTCTTGAAAAGGCCATCCATGCTCCACACTGTGGTAATTTTTTGTTTTAAATCAGTGATCATGTATACATGGGTCTGGATTGTCTAGTCTAGTAATTTTTTCTGTTTTAAATCAGTGATCATATATACATGGGTCTGGATTGTCTAGTCTCTTCCATTGGTCTTCGTGAGTACCTTTGCAGAAATACCTCCCATTCTGTAGGTTTCTACTGCTTTACGTGATGAGCATTCTTATCTGGCAGTGAAAGTTTTCAACCTTGGTTATGGTTCAAAATTGTCTTTTTACTTTTCATTTTCGTTTACGTCTTATTTATTTAATTGTAATTTTTATACTTTAATTGACATAGTAATTGTACGTCTCTATGGAATATATACTGGTATATTAAGATATGTAGTATGTAGTGACCAAGTCAGGGTGATTTGCACATCCATCACTCCAAACACCATTTCTTTGTTGTCTATTGTTTAATGCTGGCATATAGAAATGCAATTGATGTTTATGTATTGCTCCTATATGCATTGACTTCACTAAATTCACTTATAAATTCTTTCACTCTGAATTTTTCAATATTATATGCACAATTATGTTTTTGCGAATTGTGATGGTACTCTTTCTATTCAATTGACTTGACTTTTTTCTTACATTATCACATTGGCCCAGTTTTCCCATTCAGTATTAAATAGAAATGGTAATGGCAGGATATTGTTGTCTCATTCTTGATCTCTAGGGCGGACAGTTTCAATAAGTCATCGTTAAATGTTGTTATGGACTTTTTGAAAATAATCTTCATCAGAATAGGTTGTGTTTTTGTTTTCCATGAACTGATATTGCATCTTATCAAATGATAGAACTATTTCTATTGAGATAATTGTGCAACTTCTAAATATCTTTTACATCTAAAATATTCTCTTCAGCATCTTGATGTTGTAAAGATAAGGTATGTAACACTGTATAGTTATATATCTAAGATAATTTGGGGTATACCATCTTTATCTCTGTTTGTAAGTGCTTCCCACATGTTCTTACAATTTTAGTTCTGATTAAATTCATGACAAAAAGTATGTGTCTCTGTTTCATAGGTTGAAATAGCTAAGTTCCAGTGCTGGGATTCCAACTGAAATGTATATTTTTCCCTTGTAGGGAAGCAGGCTGCCTTAGATCCATTCACTTTGCGGAACCTTCTGCCAAATTCAACTGACAAGTATTACACTTACAATGGCTCCCTGACATCTCCTCCCTGCACAGACACCGTTGACTGGATTGTTTTTAAAGATACAGTTAGCATCTCTGAAAGCCAGGTAATCTCTGACATTCACACAAATGAAGTAATTTGAAGCAATTTAAAAATATATATATTTTTTAGCTTTGCATTGGAATATCTGTTGTAAAGCATTCACTTGTGCCTTTGAAGCAGATGTGCTAAATTATTTGGTGTTCTTTCCAGTTGGCTGTGTTTTGTGAAGTTCTTACCATGCAACAATCTGGTTATGTCATGTTGATGGACTACTTACAAAACAATTTTCGAGAACAACAGTACAAGTTCTCTAGGCAAGTGTTTTCCTCATACACTGGAAAGGAAGAGATTCATGAAGCAGGTATGCATTGAAATATAATTTTTCTGTAATTCTTACAGAACTGATGTTACAGTAGGTAATTGTGGTATAATGGAAAATATACAGGACTTAGAATTTTAGAAATATTTTCATTATTAGTTTTGTAACTTTAGGTAAGCTATTTAATTCTTTGAATCTCTGTTACCACATCTATAAAATCATAATCAGAGAATCCATTCTTCCTTATATGAATAAACTCATTTTATAAGTGAGAAAAACTGAGATTCAATAAGAAAGTTTTTTTTCCAGAATATCCAGTAACATTTTTTGCACATGGCAAAAAATTCATTGCAGGGCTGAGATCAAAGAAGAACATCAACTTGAAAGATTGTAAGTTCCGAAACGAAAGCCACTTCAACTATGTCTTTCATGAATTGGCATAATCTCTACAGAAACTGAAAAGATCCAATCAGCAGATCTATCTGATTGTATTCAGACATATGTCCTAATTCACAGACATATGTCCTAATTACAGACATGTGTCCTAATTCACTTTATGGCATGGCATTTTCCTGGGTTAAAAGTGATAATTTAAGAAAGGAATGAATAAGAGGATGAGGTGTTCAGAGCTTGGGGACATCACTACTGGTTGAGATGATTAGGGAACCTTCCTGGAGGAACCATATTTGAGCTGAGTCTTGGCACATACTTAGTTTTTCAAGTGAATTGTTAATGATTTTAAGAAGAATCTTCTTCCTGTTTCCTTCCTTGGGGGAAAAGAAGTATGTTCTTTTTAGGTACAGCCCGTGGACATGACACCATAAGGGGTGTCTCTGAAATGCCCTTTGTGTATTTTGAAGAAGAAAGATCAATCAAAAGCCTTTAAAAATGTCCAGTGAATACAATCAGATAGATCTGCTGATTGGATCTTTTCAGTTTCTGTAGAGATTATGCCAATTCATGAAAGACATAGTTGAAGTGGCTTTCGTTTGGGAACTTACAATCTTTCAAGTTGATGTTCTTCTTTGATCTCAGCCCGGCAATGAATTTTTGCCATGTGCAATATTAATTTAATAATTAGTTTCTTTTGAAGATTAGGCCATAAAACAACATAGTTTTGTGCTAATGTGGTATTTGTGAAATCATTTATCCTTTAACAAAAAAAATAGAGCTCAAGAAAACAATGATGAATAGCTATATTTAATATGATATTAAGTTTCAAATTAAATGCTCTGAAGCAAGGCAGTTTAATTATATTTCTCCCAGCACTACAAAATACTATAACATCCTGTAAATAATAGACAATTGATTAGAATAAAAAAGTGAGTTTAATTATCCCTTTTTCTCAACATTATAAACCAAATAACAAATTAAATGAATATGACTTTTTTTCATGTACTTTTATCAATTATATTTTAATAAAACCCTTTGTGGCTTTATTGCTTTTAGCATAAAATCCAAACCACTTGTCATTGCATAGTAAGTTCTGCTTACTTCTCCTCAACTTGTATCTTTCGTGTTGAATTCATTCATGAAGTCTCCAGAAGATAAAGACCACATTGTTCTAGGTTACATTTATGCACGCTGTTTCCCTGTCTCCTTCTCATTCTTCAAAACTCTAGTAGGGCATTGCATCCACGGGGAGGCCATCTCTGACTCTGCCACCCCAAGTCTGATTCTTGCACCAGGCACAGGATTGCAGACTAAGGAGGCACCATACCTAAAGAGTCCGTGGCAAATGATGCTCATCTGAAGGTGTGCATTAGCCCGGGTATGCCAAACTTCATAGGAGTTGCCATAAAATGGTATTTATCCATGTACTTATTTGTCTTACCCACTGGACTCTGAGCCTTGTGAAGGAAATGGCTAAGTTGCTTATTCTCTCATTCACTAAATATTCACCGCATGACTGAAAGAATCCATTTCTATATAATAAAAACATAGAAAGTGATGCTTGATGTGTGTGCTTCTTGCACTGTTTAATGTGTAATCTACATGTAATTCTGGTTTAAAGTAGAACATTGTTTTCATAGTTAAGTGTAAAAGACCCAAAGAAATAACAGTAATAACAGAAGTGGCAATAGCTGCTATATATTTCGTGACTTTACCAGGAATTGAACTATACAGTATTCGATTTAAACTTCCTATCGCTTTTATTAAGTTGGCCTCATTTTTCAGTGTGCAAAGCTATTTTAGAATGGCTTGCCGAGTTTACACAACCAGAAAGGGATAGAGTTGGTATTTGAACCAAATCTCCCTGATTCTAAAACCTTGCAAAGTTCTCTCCATTTACTTTATGTTAATAAAGAAACATAATTTCTGCCTATATAATTTTTTTATATAAACTGATGACCTAGAGATATAAAACGCCAAAAAAAATAGTATTCGCTTTTGAATGCTTTATTTATCCAAAGGTCAAACACAGGCACACTACTTGCCTACTTGCCTTGGTGTTTAGGGTTATAGGAACGTACGATGGCTCCTATAAAGTAAAGAAAGCAATTTTTTTGAGTGGAGCTTCTGCAAATCACTTTTCTTATAGCAGTTGTATATTTTAGAATTTCACATTTTTGCTGCAACACTGTTGTGACTGCCAGAGTAATAATAATTTATCACCTATTTGTGGTTTATTTCCAAAATGATTAAAATGGTAGAAATAACTAGGGGAAAAATGGACTCATTTAAATCTAAGGGGTATGATCTCACCAGCAGACACAATGTAAGTGTATGTGCCACGCCTGTGTGAAGGACTCACCTACAACTTGGACTTTACCTAATAAACACAGACAGTATAACCTAATCATTTGTACCCTCATATTAATCTGAAATTTAATAAAAAGAAAAAATGCAAAATTTAAGAAAAAATAAGTTTTATAATAAAAATGTACATCGGCTGCTTTGGCTGTGTACTCGGTTCTCCAAGTGCCCACTTCCCTGGCCTCCTCAAGAAAATCCAACGACACCAACATTTTGTGATATGTATATTTTGACCAAAGATTTATGGAGTCACGTGGGGAGACAAAACTTAGCATATCCCCAAAACTTAGAGCTGCAACTTAGAAAATATTTAGAAAGCGTTATTCTCTTATATGACATATCTTTAGGAAAAACATATGCACTCAAAAACCAATACTAGCTTTTCATTAAAGTGTCATGTCTTTACAATTATCAGATAATTAATTTGTATGCCACTACTCATTATAGGGCCTTCCCTAGGACCCATAATTGAAAGTAATTCTTCTTTCTTCTGAACTATCAACCCCCTTACCTATAGTTATTATACTTTGCTTTTATGCCTTTCTTTAGAAGTGTTTATGAGCACACCTTTTCTGGGTAGATCTATCTGATCGATTTCACTATTATCTAGTTCCCCTGATAAAGCACCTATCAAGAAGTAAATGCTGTCTGACTTCTTGGCGGATGATGAACAAGTGAATGAATAGACATGTGGCCAGAGCTCACTTAATACTCAGCCTTTGGGGTTAAAGTGAGCATGTGTGTTCCTGGCAACAATCACAGAAGAAATGACTGTCCGACTTGCCAGACAGGTCGGAGCCAAGTTCTTCTTTGCTGAGCATCCTTTAAATAATTAAAACTCTGCAAAAGCCTTCATGAGAGTACAATAGAGAAGCATCAGCCTATGTCGCAGTTCATGTTCAAAAGTAAATATTCCAGGGAAAGGAGGATTCTAGTTTTAAAAAGGTAGTATCCGTGTCGTAATTGTTAAATAGTTTCCTCCATGACTGAGAAAAAAGACAGAGGTAAATAATTTACTTTCTTCATTTTGGCTCTTTTAATCCTCTTTAAAAGTTCTATTGCATTTAACCATAATAAACATGTATCATATTTTTACAGTTTTCTCTTGTATAACATTCTTTTAAAAAGTGAGCACCTCACTTTTTGTTCTGCAGTCAAAAAGGGAGAGGTGTCTGACGATAGATTTTCTTTTCACAAACCGTAACAATTTTGCTTTATCCATCATGAGTAATTACATTCCACAGAGTTATTTTCTGCCTTGTGCACATACACTGTATTCTTGTGGTAGTTTTTCCTTTGTCTTCCTTAATACTATCTCCTTTTCTACTTTTTGTAACTGAATTTGAGAATGACAATTGAGGATTGCATTTATGCTCAGGATTTATTATTTATTAAATTTAATATGAAAATTAGTTATTAATTACATGAACTTTGTAAAAAAGAAAATACATATAAGCATACAAAAGAAAATAAAAATCCCCTATAAGGTCATTACCCAGAGATAACTATTATGAGTATTCTAGTGAACAGCCTTTCAGACCTTTCTCTTAAATTAATAATATACTATTATATCTCTCAAAATGAGACTACACTGCATGTCTGTTTGTGTCCTTTTTATTCCGTGATATAGGTGTCTTTTTAATGCACATCTTATTTTTATGCAGCATTCCATTCTATAGTTCTAACAATTTATTAAAACTAAATCAGTGTTTTAGCTGTGGACAATTTTTGGTGTTATAAATATCAAGTGTCCTGATTTGGATGAAGAGAGAAGTAAGAGCTAGCATGAAAATTGTCAGAATCTTGCTCTCAATAAATGCATTATTAGAAAAATATATTTTGCAAAATACATCACAAATAATTGCAAAGCCATGTGATGACTTGAGATTTAGGTAAATTCTTGGAGGTTACAGGCCAGGCTTTCTTCATTTTTATATTCACAGAAGGGACCCAATACAGCTTTGCGAAGGAATGCATATTTTACCAGAACTTTGATCCTCTATGTTTTCACTTTTCTGTAGATCCAGTATGTATTAGAAAGGCATTTCTTGTCTACATCACAAAATGGGCAGTGGATCTTCTAAGGATCCTAGAATTGAATAGAACGGTCTGATCTGGAAGGAGTTAGTAAAAGCTGTTTTTTAAATACTGAGTACCATGACAGAACATAGCACAGGTGTAAAGTAGTGAAGTTCAACTACCCCTTCCTTTCAGGCACCACGGGCTTTTATGCCACACTCTTACCTCCTAACAAGTTTCGCCCTCTAAAGAGGCAGGGGCCTGCTAAAGCACAGGGGAGAAAAGGCTTGGGCTTTACAGTCCCGTAGACTTGATTTCAATCCCAGCACCAATATTTACTTGTTATATAAAAATTGTCAAGTTATTTAACCTCAGGCAGCCTCAGCTTCTTCACTTATAAAACAGGAAAGTTAAAATGGTCCCCTTACAGAGTTGCCGTGAGGTTTAAATGAGCTAGAGTTCGCAAAGCAGTACAGATCTTTGAATGTAGTGTGCTCCAGACTCAGAACTAGTATTATTGTAATGTGTATATATGTACAAAGATACAGGATGGGGTCTTGGGGTCTTGGTGTGTGCCACACCTTTTGGGGGCAAAACACGATTGTAAGAGGGTCTTTTCCTAACAAATGCAACCAGTGTAACATGGTTTCTTGTACCCTCAATGAATCCCCAACAATAAAAAAAAAAAACCAGCCCTCCATGTGACTCAGATGCTCCCTGAAGATTGAGAAACACTGGTGTAGGGGCATGGCTAATAATTGAACCGTGAATTCAGAGGAGATGGGGTAAGGGACTCAACATATTAGCGTGAGAAAGTAAAGTAAGGCTGATGAGGTCAGAGGCATTATTGCTATGGAGTCCTCACTCAGCGGTGGATGGCAAGCCATTTGATAAGGTTTACATTTTAGGAAGATCACTGCCTACCAGTAAGTTTCAAAGGGCTGTGCAATCTGACCACAGATTTCTCATCTTTTCATGTTGCTGCTGTTCCTTCCACTCAAATTTCTATGACAACTGTACTGATACAATTTGTATTTATGAAAATCATATTAATTTCAGAAGAGCCTCAGGGAGTCCTTACAAATCAATATTTTCCAAATCTGTGAATCATAGGAAACAGCAGCAGCACTTTACCTACTAGTTAATAGGAAACAGAAGGCTGAGACACACTCCTGTGTTAATTAGAAAGGCTCAAAGGCATACCTTTGGGGATTTTTCACACTTTGTCCTGTACCATTTACCATTTCTCCCAAAGATTTTTATTCCCCTAACATAGCAAACAGATCTTATTTCCCTTCCCAAAAAGAAAGCTGGAAGAATAAAGGCTTATCTGTATCCTCTTACCAAACTCTGTCTTTACCTAGTTATTTGGATAATGCTTGTTCTATGTCAGAATTTTATTAAGACCTAGAGAGTTTGGGGCAGCAGTGCTCAGCTCTTCTCCACCTGGTAGCCTTGCTCCTGACTGTTCCTTCCAGAACTTGGTGACAGCCCCTCTGTGAAATTAAACGTAGATTTCATATATAAATTAGGATCCTCCGCCCATCCATAAAAATATGCTCTGATTTCAAGAAGGGACTCTCCTGTCTCTTGCCAGCATTTTCAGAGGCATTACGTGTGGTGATCCATGCCGTTTCTGGACTCTGCCTTGCGGCTTTTCATAAGGCGACCTTTGATGGCCACTCTGGACTTACCCTATGTCACACAGGAAAACCTGGGCAGATGGTCAACTGGGCACCATCTTACTTGCAGAACCTGTCCCCATGTGTGGGCCTGGTCACCTTGGGACAAACAAAACAAAGAGTGACTGGGTGGTCCATGGTGTCAGGGAAACTGAAGTGCATCGACAGATTATGAGAACCAGTACCATTTTCTCTATAAACAAACTTTGGGTTTTCACCAGATTTGGAGTCCGTAGGCCTCTGTAGCACCTGCTATCCATGAAATTCCTTTTCTCTCAAACACTGTTTAGCCTTGCTTTCCCCACAGGACTTGGAATACCTTGAAAACAGGAAACATGATTTATATATTTTTTGAATACTAAAACCACAGCCCTGGAAACACAATAGATAATTCTCCTTGAACTTGAATTAAAATGGAATGAGACACAAGAATTATGAAGCTCTAAATAGGTAATAATTTTAAGGCAAACATTAAAAGGAAAGGTGAAAATAATCAAAATGTAATCTTAAATTATTAGATGGTGAGTGATTTTATAGTTCTTACCCACAGAGGTGATGTAAACAGCAAATACATAGTTTCTAAACTTTTTTCCCTTTAGAATGTAGTTAATATGAGATTCTAATCTTTTTATTTATTTTTATTCTTTCTGGACATGGAAATCTTTTTTTTTTCTTTTCTTTTCTTTTTTTTTTTTTTTTTTTTTTGCAGTTTTTGGCTGGGGCTAGGTTTGAACCCGCCACCTCCGGCATATAGGGCTGCCGCCCTACTCCTTTGAGCTACAGGTGCCATCCTCAACATGGAAATCTTTTGAGACCTACATACAACTTTATCTAATCTGTGTAGAGATTTGATACATCTAATGTTGATATAGACAGAAAATGGGTAGATTATAGATATTCACTGATAAGTATAATACCCTATTATCTACAAGTCAAATTTTATACAGTAAGTATCTAAAGTAGTTATTTCTAATGATTTTCATGCATGTTATTCTTACTAGAGAGCTGACAAGAACCGTGGTGGGGGAAAGGTAACATTTAGGTCATCAGAAAGCTGTTGTTGTTTTGCCAAAGTCCCATGAAAGTTCACGATGAAAATTATTCTCCTCCTGGAGCACTCGCTGAGCCCCCGCCTACCTGTGGTTAGACACAGGCTGGTAAGCAATGCTTTTTACACTCTGTGTGAGCCCATGGGCAAAGCTCAAAGCTGTGGTGTCAGGATGTTTAGAGAAGTCTTCAGTTTAGGACATCAGAATATCAAGTAGGACAGCCCCTACCTCCTACCAAGTGTCACTTCCTGTTAGAAATGACCTTAATCCATCATAGGTCTGAACCATTCCTACATGCATCTTTACTTCTGGAGCTTTGAAGCTTCACTGCATTCTCCAAATGCCAGCATCAAGAGCCCTGCAAACCAGTCTCTCCTTGTAGCATCTGCCTTTCTGGCACTTTCTTCCTCTACATTTCCAGGGAAACAATTTGAGCCCTCTCCCCAGCTGACTGCCTGGTTGGGACAAGGCTAGGGACTTTTACAACCACTGTAATTACAGAGTCCGCCCACCACTGCAAGCACAACACAGGGCCAAAAGAACATCATTCTGCTGTGTATTGTTTTTATTGCCTCATAATACTAAAGTTCCAGCTCAGACATGAAACATTATATAAAGAGACCTAGGTTTGCTTTCACTGGTGATTTGCTTTTCAGCCCCAACAAAACAGGCAGAGCTGTTGTTGCTGTGATTTAATCTGAGGACTTCTGGGAGAACAGCAGCATTTGTTATACTTCCTTCGGTCAAACTCTTAAGGTGGTTTTCAGAAGTTGGTTAATATGTCCTTGTATCACCCCTGTGAGGAAGTAAAGTATCCTTGTTTTTCTTGATGGAAAAAATGAAGCATAAAAAGTTAGGCAATTCCCTTATTCTGTCAGGGATTAAAGCTTGAGTTGTCACTGGGGAGTTGACTTCCTCCTCAGTGTGGTGGAGGGGGCTCTGGCCTCCTCGCTCGAGGGCGATGCCGGTGCCATCCAGGGGCAGCCATCCAGGCGAAGGCGCAAGCCCCTGTTGGTGGGGGCCATGGACCTGAAACTTCCCGCAGAGGTGCCTCTTCCCTGGCTGCCAGTTGAGGCAAGTGACCTTCTGCTAAACCATGGAAAGTCCAAGTGACTAATTTCATGAACTTTGGTGTGTGAGGGGTGGAGAAGGAGGAGGCTGCCTGGGCACAGGGCCAGCGTGAGCCATCTCGGATCCATGCAGGGGTGAGGGGAGATGAGAGCAGGAGGAGCCAGAGGGAAGCAGGCTCCTGTGTGTGGCCAGGGAGGACAGCCCGGCCACGTGGAAGGTGGAAGCCCCAGGTCGGCGGGAGAAGCACGTCAGCAAACCAGGCGTTTTTTCTGTTGGCCCAAAGCAGACGGCCAATTCTTCGAGGAGGTGGCAATAGGTACGGGTGAGGGCAGTCAGCACAACCCTTTTCCTCTGTGGGTTTTACGCAGTGAAGTGAGGAGCTTGTTATGTCAGCGATCCTGGGAAGCTTGTGACGTCAGCGATCACTGGAGCTTATTACGTCAGCGATCCCGGGAGCTTGTCACGTCAGCCATCCCGGGAGCTTGTTCACGTGCTGTGTTCTCCTGTATGTCTCCTCTTTTAACACTCGATGTCTCTCAATCCAGAGGCCACATTTCCGGGGCGTCCCAGACATACATCAGCCAAGAGCTATTGCTCGGGCTGCGGTCAGCGTGCCCAGCTGTGAGTTCGTGGGCTGGGCTCTGCTTCTGGAATGTACACGTTCAAGGGAGCAGGAGGGCGGGGCGGCGCTCTCTGCTGCCCGTGCCCTGAGAAGTGCCAGCTCCAGTGAGCCTCGTCCCTGAGCGGTCGTTCTGTGCCGAGCGCTGCGCTCTGCGTCACGGAGGGTACCCCTGAGTGTCGAACGGGCGTTCTAGTGAGCCACAGATTTCCCTCGTACAGTTTCTCATTGAATTGCAACACAGGTGGTATTGTTTAGAGGCAGTGAGGCTCAGAGAAGTGTTCAAGGTCTCCTAATAGAAAACCTGATCCTGCTTTAAAGAATCATGGCAAGAAATACAATCAGCACGAAGGCAGGGTGGCACTGAGGACTGCGCTGGGCCTGGCCGGCGCCCCCGGGACAGCTTCCCACGCCGGAGTCTAGTAGCCACCTGCCTGCCTTTTCCCCCTTCCACCTGGGCTTGGATGCTAATGTTTGTTGGAGTTTTGAAGGGAGCCTCACTCCCACTTGAATTCCAGACGAATTAAGCAATACCACTGTTGTTAATCAAAAAGGACTAAGGTAGAAATGTAACCTGGCAACCAAAGTCCCAGATGAGGCAGACATCATGTACCTGGCATCATCTACCCTCTCACAGGCGTGCAGAGGAGCTGCTCCGTGAGACTGACCTCGGGTGGGCTCAGTGCCCAGCTCCCGGAGCAGAGTGTGTCAGGGACCAAGAGGCCAGAGTATCACAGCTACTGGGGCTCCGCAGAAGACCTAGCTGCCCCTCCGGAGTGCAAAGCTTCGGCTCCCCTAATAATCCCCCCAGGACATCTGCAGAGTAGGTTAGGGTGCCCTCTGCTCCCCCGTGGCCTGCATGTTACTGTGCTGTTGAATGAGTCCTCCTTGTTCACATGTCTCTCTTCCCAAAAAGGACTGTGCATTCTGAGTGAACGTTCATCTTTTTATCCACAGGGCTGGCACCAAGCAGGTATTGGTGAGAGTTTGTTGAACTGAAATGAACTGATACAGCCTCTTCACCAATGAATACTGAAGATGCTTTGTTGCTGGGTGGTCTCAGAACCTTCTGCAATGTTATTCTAAGTATTCATTATAAAGTCAGGATAGGCACGGATAAGACAGTGCTGCAAGTTCTAAAGGGAAAACTATGATATGCAGATAAAAGCTGCAGAGGCAGCTGGCAGGGGATTCTGTCTCTCAGTATGCACCTGTGCAGTGGAATCGGAGAGGAGGTGGTGTAAGTGGCTGTGTTTAGAGTTGAGTGTATGGGCTAGTGATTAATTACAGATGTGGTGCTGGGGATGGATCAATCTGAGATGTGACAGGGAGCCCTCCAGTTACATGCCCTGTAGTGCAGGACTACTCAAAGTTTGGTCTCCAGAGCAGCTGCAGACACTTAAAAGTTTGCTAGAAATGAAAATTCTTTCAGGGCACTGTAGGATGGCTCATGCCTATAATCTTAGCACTCTATGAGGCCAAAGTAGGAGGTCGCTTGAGCTCAGCAGTATTCCTTGAGCTCAGGAGTTTGAAACCAGCTTGAGCAAGAGTGAGACCCCATCTCTACTAAAAATAGAAAAGTTAGCAGGGCCTTGTGGCAGGCACCTGTTGTTCTAGCTACTTGGGAGGCTGAGACAGGAGGATGGAGTGAGCCCAGGAGTTCGAGGCTGCTGTGAGCTAGGCTGATGTACTCTAGCCTGTGTGACAGAGTGAAACGGCATCAAAACAAGAAAAAAAAAAAAACACAAATTCTCAAACCCCAGATCTACAGTATCTGGATTTCTGGGGATACCCTCTGAGAATGTGTTTTAGGAGGCCCCCATGAGAGTTTTATTTAAAGTTCTTGAAGTTGGAGGAGCTTTGTCACAGTGTGACTTTTTTTCTAGAGCAGAAAAAGCATACAGATTTGCAGAGTTGAAATAATACTAAGAGCTTACCTGTTTTGTCAGGTGTTGTTCTAAACACTGTAAGCATATTATGTCATTTGGCCTTTGTAACAATCTAGTGAAATGTCACTATTTTAGCTTTCTTTTCTTTTCCTTTTTGGTTTTTTTTTTTTGAGACAGAGTCTCACTATGTTACTCTAGGTAGAGGTCAGTAGCATCACAGCTCACAGCACCCTCAAGTTCTTGAGCTCAAGTGATCCCCTTGCCTCAGCCTCCCGAGTACCTGGGACTATAGGCACCCTCCACAGGCCCCAGCTACTTTTAGAGACAGGGTCTTGCTCTGGCTCAGGCTGGTCTCAAACACCAGAGCTCAGGCAGTCCACCCTCTTCAGCCTCCCAGAGTGCTAGGATTACAGGCATGGGCCACCGTGCTTGACAAACTTTATTTATTTTTTTGTTTGTTTATTTATTTATTTATTTTGACACAGTTTCACTATGTTGACCAGTAGAGTGCTGTAGTGTCACAGCTCACAGCAACCTCAAACTCTTAGGCTTAAGCGATTCTCTTGCCTCAGCCTCCCGAGTAGCTGGGACTACAGGCACCCGCCACAACTCCCAGCTATTTTTTTTGTTGCAGTTGTCATTGTTGTTTAGCAGGCCTGGGCCGGGTTCCAACCCACCAGCCTTGGTGTATGTAACTGGCACCCTAACCACTGAGCTGCAGGCGCTGAGCCAAATAACTTTCTTTTATAAATGAGGAGACTAAGGCACAAGGCCAGCACCTTACCTGCCACAGGTGAGCAATGTGAGAGGGTGCCAAAAACCACAGTAATCAAAATTAATATTTTAATTGAATACTTTAAAAATTCTAAGTTAATGCTAATAAATTCATGATGATCAAAATATAAAAAAAAAGAAAAGAAAGGCAAGATCTAACAGGCAGAGTGGCCACAATCACTTGCCCCCACGATATAGTTAGAAAGAGCTAGAGTAGGGAGTTGAACCCAGGTAAATTGGTTCCAGAGACCACAGGCTTAACTGCCATGCTATGGACCTCCTAACAACTAATACTGCTACAAGTTTTGATGGTACAAAGAAAGGTACAGGTCTATGACTACCCATCATTTGGGACTAAGGAGTGCCTCATTGTTTTGAATGCATTGGGACCTGGTGCCAAAAAAAAATAAAAAAAAATTCTAAAAACAGAAGCAGAAAGTCCAGATGGGGCCTAAATTTCACCACTTGGCCATCTATGAACTTAAGTATGAAAAAAAGATTTCCAAAGCTTCCTCCCAGTTTTTCTTCTGCCTGATTCCTGCTGGGAGAATCAGAGGGTAAAACCACCCTGCATTCTGGCCGTAGGAATGTGGTGATTAGAATCACTTAATATAACTGCACTGCCCTCCTTGGTTCCCCCTTGCTCTCCTCCAGTGTGTGAGATTCTGGCAGGCAGGCAAGCTGCTTGTCTTGAGGGTTTGTCATTGAGAGCTGGTCACCTAGAATGCCCTGACGTGTTTGAGCCGCATTGTTAAACAACATTGGTATTCTCCCCGTGGAACTCCTCTCTTTCTTTTACCAAATCAGCAGTCTGTGAACACAATATTTCCTTGCCTGGAAACATCGTAAGCGTCTGCTGCACCCGCCATGATTCTTCCTTGTGCTATACAAATTGAACCTAAGGAATACGTCTAGTAAATGTAGTCATGAGTCAGGAGATTGAAATAAATTTCATATGATACATTGAAGAAAAGGATCAAAAGGTTTATCGCTAGCCTTCATGTTCCCTCCCTTTGGTTGAGAAAGAATAGATTCTACATACCTAGAATTCTCACCAGCCATGTGCTGTATGATATTTGAAAAAAGTGAGAACTGCAAAGTTTAACTCTTTTTTTTTGAGATAGAGCCTCAAGCTGTCACCCTGGATAGAGTGCTGTGGCATCACAGCTCACAGCAACCTCCAATTCCTGGGCTCAAGCAAGTCTCCTGCCTCCGCCTCCTAAGTAGCTGGGACTACAGGCACCCGCCACAACGCCCGGCCATTTTTAGGTTGCAGCCACCATTGTTGTTTGGCGGGCCCGGGGTAGATTCGAACCCGCGAGCTCAGGTGTATGTGGCTGGTGCCTTAGCCTGTTGAGCCACAGGTGCCGAGCCACAAAGTTTAACTCTTAAACATTTGGAGAGAACTGCAACTGGCTGTTCCGTCTTCTCTGTCCATTATATTTTTTGGTAGCTATAGTATTGGGGTATAAGTTTCTCGATTGGCCATGTAAAAGAGGTCATTTCTTGGCTATTACCAAGGGACTGCTGAATGAATGTACATTTCTTTTGCAATTTTTTTTTTGATGTTGAGTATTTTTTTATTATTCTTATGTTTTTTAATTTTTTTTATTTTTACATATACATGTGTTTATTAGGTTTCCACATTTTGCCTTTACAGAATTTAAAAGGCTTAAAATTTAATAACAATAACAATGTTTAAGATAAGGACTAGAAACAAAAACCGCGTAAAGAATAAACAAAGATAAATACTTTTAGAAAAGAAAACAGACGATTACTGCATTGAAATATTAACCAATATTAATAATAATAATAATGCCAAGAAAGTAACGTTCACATTCTCAAATAAGAGTATGTCTATTATAGAATGCTTTGACTCTGGGGCTCAGTATGAAGTCACCAGTTAACTTCTTATTTTTTTTCCCAATGCCTCAAAAAATAGACAACTAATATTATATAAATAAAAGTAAAAGGGAGTTTCAAAAAACAGATCATGCCAAATCTTATAGTCAATAGAAAAAGAAGAAATATTTCAAAATTTTTTGAAACTCTTTTGAAATATTTCTTTTGCTATTGATAGCAATATGCACTTATTCTTTTTCACCTTTGAGTACTAACATTTTTTTCAATAACTTATCCTATCATGTCTTAGATTTAAGTCTCTTATCCATCTTGAGTCAATTTTCCTAAGTGGTGAAGGTACGGCTTCAGTTTCAGTCTTTCACATGTGGTTATCCATTCTCCCAGCACCATTTGTTAAATAGGGACTCTTTCCCCTCTGTATGCTTTTGTTTGGTTTATCAAAGATCAGATGACAACTAGAGACTGGTTTCATCTCCTGGTTTTCTGTTTGGTTCTGTATGTCTATGTCTTTATTTTTGTGCCAATACCATGCTGTTTGGTCACTGTGGACTTATAATACAGCATGAAGTTGGGTAGGGAGAGGCTCCAGGTTTGTTTTTATCATGAGGAGTTGCCCAGCTGTATGGGATTTTCTCTGTAGGGGTGCATGGCACACTGTCAGGCCCGCGGGGCCATGTCTCTGGCCCTGACCCAGGGCCTCATCGGAGCTGGGACACTAGGTCTCTGGCCCGGCCCACTCAACTGTCTGGACACAGGCAACTGCGCCAGCTTCCTGGGGTAGGTCTCGTTCAGGGCTCAGGTGCCGAAGCACCTTAGAAGTCACAGTCACTTTTAGTAGGAGCGAGCATCTCAGCAGCAGTCTTAGTAAGGGAGGGCCCATCAGGCGTCCTCCGAGAAGCCCCGGCTAACGTCTCCTGAAGCTGTTTATAGAAGTAACCCCGGGTGGCACCTGTGGCTCAAAGGAGTAGGGTGCCGGCCCCATTTGCTGGAGGTGGCAGTTCAAACTCAGCCCTGGCCAGAAACTGTGTGGGGGTGGGGGGGAAGAATTAATCCCATGGCTGTCTACCGCCACAGAAGTGGAGACTGCTAACCAAGGATGTACATACTTTCGTGCTGTCTTGAATCTCACTAAGGAGAGCTGGTGAGGTTAAATCCCTCCCCTAGTCCCTTATTCTCACAGCTGCCTCCTCTAGCACACCTTTTTGGATCTGGGACACAACTATAAGATGGATTCTACCTAACAAATCCAAATATTGTGACCTGGTTGTTTTCACCTTCACATTAACCTGAAATAAAAAAAAATAACTTATCGTAGACACGTATTAAGCACCTATGAGTGAAAATCACAAGGGACAACTATATGGGTTAGATACAGTCTCTGCCCTTGAGGACCTTTCAGATTATTGGCAGTCAGGAAATGGTACTGATAACTACACTGCAAAGTAGGACAGTCTGAGAAGAAACAGCAGAAATACTTTGGATGCTCAATGATGGGAGGGACACAGAGTGGAGGAATTGGTTATGGGGGAGGCTGCACGTTGCCTCAGCCCCGTGGATCAGAAGGCTAGCAGAGGGGACAGGTGTCCCAGGTGAAGGCAAAGGCAGGGGGTTGCGGGAGGGCGGATGGAGCATGTCCTGAAAAAAGGAAGATGTCCTGTTAGGCTGAAAGAAGTAGAAATTAGATGAGGGAGTTTGGATGGTATACAGCAGGCTTCAGTGAGCCATGGAAGGTTTTATATTTTAGCAGTGATAGGAGGTAGGTAGAGCTTCGCTTTGAAGTAGTGGTCTCAACCTTTTTGGCACCAAGGACTGTTTTCATGGAAGAAAATTTTTTCACACACATGGTCAAGGAGATGGTTTTGCTAAGAGTTTGCAAGCAATTGGTTCATCTTGGGCTCTGTGCTGCCAAACTCTGCTGCTAATAATAATCTGTGTTTGTAGCTGCTCCCGAGTGCTAGCTTCACTATCCCACCTCCACCTCAGAACAGTCAGGCATTAGATTCTCATAAGCAGCTCAGATATGCAGATCACAGCAGGTCCACACTCCCACAAGCATCTAATGCCGCCCTGATCTGCCCCAGGTGGAGCTCAGGCAGTGATGTGGGTGATAGGGAACGGCTCTGAAGCCTCCCTTGCTGGCCCACCACACTGTGCAGCCGGGGTTCCTAACAGGGGGTTGGGGACTCCCCACTTTAAAGCAGTGCTTTTCAGATTTTAAGATGCACTCAAATTACCAAGGCTGTTTGTTAAAGTGCAGATTCAGATTCAGTAGGTAGAGGACTGAGGTTCTGTATTTCCAGCTAAAGCAAATGCCGCTGTGCTGCGGAATGCACTTGAAGTGGGAGGCTTCCGAAGCCCAGCAGAACCTCTGTGAGCTGACCCCCCAAGGGATTGTAACAAACTACTCCACATGCAGAGATGGTCAACATAAGGAACTAGGCCTGTTGCACTGATATGTACGTGTGATGCATGTCCAGTCTACGAAAATTAGGTCAACTTAAGGAGGTGGTCAATGTAGGGAGGTGGTCAACAATGAAGGTTCTACCATATGGGGGGCAAAAAAATTAGTTCAAGGAGAGGCCTGGAAACCATGAGGCAGGGGTTAGTACAGAAGTCCCCAAAGTACAAGGCAAGTCTAAACTAGGGTGGTGGCCACATAGACGGAAGGGGAGCATGTGGTGGCAGTCAGAGTTTCAGGGCTTGGCAGCTGTCTTTTGTAAAGTGAGGAGAGTAGGGTCCATTGTGAATGACTGTAAGATGCCAAAGCTGTGGGGGTGCTATGGGCATGCCCTTTCTCAGCACTATGCTCTCATCATCCTGAACTGCTTTGAGTTCCTCCAACTTGTCAAGTTGTCTGTCTGGGATTGTGTCCTGTTGCTGATTTTGCAAGAAATGCTAATGTCTCCCTCCATCCTCTTACCAGATTGTCTTTCGCACAACACTTAGGACTCAAGTCAAGTGTTACCTCTTCCCAGAAGTCTTCCCTGGTACCTTTGGCCACCTGCTATCTGCAGACTGGGTTAGGTCTCCCTCCTTTGTGTTCCCATGACATCTTGTTAATTTCCATATCACAGCCCTATGCGGTCTAATTACATACCCATCATTGATGCCGGGATTCTTGAATGCAGGGATTGCCTTTTTTAGCTTTGTTATCTTGTCATCCCCATGTGATAGAGACTCAGTAATGTTTGATGAATTAACAGGTCAGGAAGAAGAGCAAAGATTTTCCTGCTGTGATGGCCATGGCTTGTGTTGTTGTCATTGTTTACAAGACAGTGAAGTAAGTTCTATAGGCGTCAATTTGAGTTTAGCTGGATCCGTGGTACCTTTGAGGTGCAGAATATCCAGGTGAAGATGTCCGACAGGTGGTTAGGAGCATGTGTTGATTAGGTCACCTCATCAGGTGGTTCGGCAACCAAAGACAGAAGAGCTGGGACTGAGTTTAAGTCCATTTACATTTTGATGAGTGAGATTCAGTCCAGAAGACAATTCAGTACTTGTTACAATGACTTGGGGGTCATATGCATTGGGTGACAGTTAACATAGCAGAGGATCAAATAAAGACAAGGACAGACAGAGCTAGGGAGAGACAAAGTGGAGAGAGACAGATGAGCAGGGAAAATGAGGCAGGAGGAGAATGTGGCAGACAGGAGACAGACACAGTTGGAGGCAGACAGAGGCAGGCTGAGGACAATGCCATTGTCCTTCGATTTTGAAGACCTCCTGTGACTTCCAGTATGAGGCACCTCATTGGACTGTGTGTCACAGGCAGTGTCAGTAACAGGTCTACTGGACCCCTCCAGATGGAGAACCAAAAGTGAAGATGTTTGAGATGCCCAGCCCTAAGGCTTAGGCCTGTGCTTCAGGCATTTTTTAATGCCATTCTAGATTCCTGCCTGGACTGAATCCTACTCATCAAAATGTAAATGGACTTAAAACTTGGTCAAGTTTTTCTGCCTTTGGTTTCCAAACCACTTGATGAGATGATCTAATCGACTTCCTCTCTCTCCTCTCTCTTACACACCTCTTCCCAGAAGTCTTTCCTGGTACCTTGGCTACCTGCCGTCTGCAGATGGGTCAGGTCTCCCTCCTGTGTTCCTGTGACCTCTTGGGAACTCTCATATCAGAGCACTGTATAGCACAATTACACACACACGTTACCACTCTCTACCTTCTCCAACTAGGTAGCCTGTGTATGTTTCTGAATGTTAAGACTTTTGGGGCTAGTAGGGCATTTCCCCACTTCAAATCTGATCCCCCAACATTTCATAAAGAGCAGTGCACTAAACAGAAAAAAATACCCAACTACAGGCAGGTAGGCAGCCCTCAAATCATGGCATCAATCAGCATCCACAAGGCCTTCAAAATGAATGGCCACATCTAAGATTCTTTGTTTTTTCTTTGTTGACCATAGCAGCATTTTAATAGACTTCTATTTTGTTTTCTCCATTCATTGCACTTAGAGGGTGACATTTTGCCCTCAAATTCATATGCATAGTTTCTCTTAGAGACTTTCAGAGCTACATCCCTGACAAAATCAGACCTTGTGTTTTATGTGAAACAACCCACAAAGAAAATCATTGGAACTGAATGAATAGAACAATTCTTTATGTTCATGAGAGACAGGCCGACAAAACCCAATAAAACTGAAGAAAGAAAGAGACATGGCAATGATTTGCTTTTCACAATTACTTATTCAAAAAAGAAAGAAACAGGGAAAGAAGGTTCTTTTTAACATGTCTGGACGTGACAGATGAGGTGTGCTCATCTTGTATCTGCAGAAGGCATGAGCGCAGCTCTATCTTGTTAAAGGAGACGCCTCACACTGGACAGAGATACATTTCTATCTGGAACTCTGGAGATAAACACCCAGAATTCCATTCCTCATTTTCCTTAGGCTTAAAGCCCCTGACTGATCTTTCAGAGCGGCAAGCGATGTCACTAGCTCGTATCAGACCATTCTTTTCTATGTCCTATGGCAAAAACAATCCCCATTTCAGGACATGAGATGCGGTACCCTGAATATGCATGTTTTCCTTTTAAAAATACAGATTTGGAAATTATACTGGAGTGCAAAATGTCATCTCTAAGTTCATTCTCCTTCCCTTGTAACTTAACAGTTTACTTGGTTGCAAAATTTACTCAAGGATAGTTCTAGCCAGAAACCAAGGGAGAGAAAGAACACAAGGAAAGTTTTAGCTAAACTCATTTTGTTTCTTCATTGGTGTGGAAAGAATAAACAAACTTTTTCTATCGAAGACACACAGCCTTTGCTCATGAAAGAGTTGAATACAAAAGATTCTTACTTGAGCTATAGAAGCAATAAATCAGATTTGTGATTCTAAAAAAAACAGAAACTAACAATATAATTTTTCACATATCTGATTAAGGGAGGGCTTAATTCATTCACAGATATTTCTGAAGGCTATTATGAATCTAAGGATAAAGGATCAAAAAGTGGTAAGTGCAAGAAATGTAAAAATAAGGATTATGCCATAAAATTTTATGCCTCCATGTTACAAGCATGTGAGGACTTATCTTGTATTCAAAGTCATGTAAATATTTAAGTTAAAATTTGGGGATTTGAAGGTATCTGGAAGATTATAGTCCACATCACTCATGTTGTAGAAACTAAATATTGACAGAAAGTTCAGCTATATAGCGTATGTAGTATTTCTTCAGTTGTACGTGTAGTTGTTACAATTGTTTTTTGAATCTACAGTGACCCAGAGGCATTAACTCAGAAGGGTCTATTTTGTAAACAGATTTTGAATAAATAAAGAATGGATAGGATATGATCTTACCTGGAATGACTCAAATGTTGAACTCAAGTCTCATAGCCCCCAGGAGACCACATGGCCTTTTGGTTTAAGCAAAGAGTACGCCAAAGCATGTAAATCTGGCATGAGTTTTCTTAGAGCTTCTACAGGAAACAGGCTGCCAACTGCATCTTTTAACCTTTAATGAATCTCAATAAAATAAGTAACCAACAGCATCTCAAACATGGAACCATTTCTCTCTTATAAACCCAAATTAATGACTGCTGACAGCTGAGGAACCTGCAAGCTTGGAGGACAAGGTCTTGCATCATTGCTGTATTTAAAGAGTACTTGTGTTAGAGCGAGGTGTGTGCACAAACCTGAGGAGTTCAGTACCTACCTCATGACAAGGGCTTGTCCAAGGAACTTTATGCATGGAGCTCATCTAATTCTCAAAGTGATGCTATAATAAGCTATCTGCTCAGACAGTTGAAGGCACCGAGGGTCAACAAGGTTAGGCAACAGAATCACTTAGATTTGGACTCAGCCCTATCTAGTCCCCAGTCCCAGGGCTGTCCCTTGCCCAGCTTCCAGGTCGCTGCTCACCCCAACATCGTGTGCAGCTCTCCAAAGTCACCATAATGACTTCCCACCTTCCACAGTGCCGGGCAGTTGAAAACTCCCAGGCTTATCACATGCTTCCCATCTTGTCCCTAAAAAAATCACAAGGCAGCATGATTTTTTTATTTGGCCTATCACTGTAAATATTTCAACATTTACATGAGAGGAGTAAAGAGAGAGAAATATTTCTGTAGAGATTTTTGCAGAGATAGCGTTCTTGGTCTCCATCCAAAGATCTTGAGCATTTAATGAGACTATTGTCCACAAGTTGGTGCAGGGTTTAGCAATAACGTGGTAGCTGTTTGGCTGCTCTCGTCTGCCTCAGGGTCTCCCAGGGGAAAACAGGAAGCAGGGCTTAGTTCAGACAGAAGCCAGATTCTGGTCCAGGCCCTGAATAAAGCACGTCACCTCTTTGAGCCTCAGTTTCAGCATCTTTAAAATGAGTGTAATGATTCCTGTTTACCCAGCTCACAGATTTGTATTTAAGTTGAGTCCAATGGGGTAATAGATGTCAAACTTCCTTGAAAACCATTCATATGAAATGCCACACAAATGTAAGTGATCATTACTTTCATTAAAGGATCCCAGAGGTTCCATAGCACTGAGAAAATGATGGAATGAAGAGAAGGCAACACCCTGGAAGTTGATTAGAGCAGCCTTCTCTCTAAATTACATTTGACTTTTCCATTGGCATTCCCAAGAATCAAATCATTCCTATTCCACAAGACTTATCTAAGAGTCAAATGAAATGCCTGTGAAGCATCTAGAATAATACTTGGTATTTATCTGGCCCCTTTTCCAAAACTTCCAGGAATGAAACCCTACCCCTCAAAAGAACAGAAAGTATTCTTATTATTTGTTACTATTTCTGTAATTATCAGTTTACACCATTTCCTATAACTCCACAATAAAAATAGAGCTAGTCAACAGATGATAAGCCCAGAGCTACTTTTCTTCTAAGGTCAGCTACATGGGGAATGTAGAAAAATGTCTGGGACTTACATAGTGATTTAGGGCCCTAAATCTGTGGAAAGGAGCTGATTAATCCTCCACGTACTGTTGAACAGAACCACTGCTGCCAACTCACTCTGCTGGCTCCAGCCTCCCTCCCAACCCCCTCCTTCTGGGCTTACTGTTGATAGAAGACTTGTCCATAGCTAAGCACTGGATTGTGGACATTGATTCTTTTTTTCTCAATAAATGTTCTTCTTAACCATCACATGAGAATTCTTATATATTTGTATATGTTTGTTTAAAGTCCTTTGAGGCCGTAATGAGTGTTACTCATCTGCCCAGCAGAGAATTCCAGTTGCTAATAGCTTTACCTGGTTAGTAAAAGCTTATCAGGCTGGCTGCAGGATTGAGACAAGCACGCTCCTCTCTGAAAGGAGAGGAAGCCCATTCGTGGCTCATTTCGCTCATGTCCTAGTTGCAGCCATGAAATGATTAGACTCTCATATACCTGTCATTTCAATTGCTGTCCTGTTCCTTCATTCTCTACCAGCCTTCCCCAGCGGGAGCTCCAGGGTGATACTTGGTACAATCCTGCTAACCTCTTCAAACACTGCAGTTAGGTGTTTGAAATAAAATGTGTAATTATGGTAGTGGAAAGCTACATCTGATTCCAAACAAACCTCATGTTCCCCCAGCTATAATTAGAGAGCAAGGTTTGCAGCACAGATTTTCCCATGAAATCCAGTTCAAGCGAAGCTTCTGTTCTTTCAGAGGTGGAGATTGTGCTTCGATGATTTGACATTGGTCCTCCTTCCCTATTCTGAGGAGATTGTCTGTTATCGCTCTTGATGTCTAAAAGCATAAAAAGGTCCAAGGAGTTAATGTTTAGAGTTTGGGATAATAATCTCCCAGGTTATTTGTCTTTGAACAGGGACCAATCATAACAGGGAAGGAAAGTTGCAGAGACCCACAGAAACCGTGGGCCAGGGTGGTGCCTGTGGTTCAGTGAGTAGGGCGCTGGCCCCATATACCGAGGGTGGTGAGTTGAAACCCAGCCTTGGCCAAACTGCAACAATAAAAAAAAAAATAGCTGGGCAGTGTGGCAGATGCCTCGGGAGGCTGAAGCAAGAGAATCGCCTAAGCCCAAGAGCTGGAGGTTGTTGTGAGCTTTGACACCACAGCACTCTACCGAGAGCGAAAAAGTGAAACTCTGTCTCAAAAAAAAAAAAAGGAAGAAAGAAAGAAAGAAATGCGTGGGCCTAAAGTGCAGTGTAAAACCTGCCTTGTAAATAAATGGCTTCAGAGAAGATTATGGCAGTGGGAAATCCCTGCAGCTTTGGATAAAACTGGACTTTCTTTTGAGTAATCTCATAGGTCCCAGCAACCTAAACTCCATAGTAATAGGAGTAGGAGTGAGATGACCAAGGCCTCAGAGGTTTTCCTGTTTCCTACGTGAGGACTGTCCATCTGAATCTTCTCAAAACCATAGATTTCCTGACTGCCCTTGGAGGATTTTGGTAATTAGGCATATTTAGCTGCATCATGTTCTATGGCTACAGGAAGAATCCCCTTTGTCAGCAGTTTTAAATTTTGTCAAATAAAGGCTTATTGGCAAACAGCAGTGAACACTCTGATAATGACCCAACTTTAGAAAACACACACCCTGCTGTGTTGTATTCAAGGCACAGATCTACTGATGTAAAAAAGAGAGACAATGCCCGCTTTCAGACACTAGAGATCCTTTGTATTCCAATAAAAGTCTAAATTAATGTTTTAAAAGGTTATTGCTATTTTTTCCCAGTTAGCTGGCATCATTTATAAGTCTTATTTAGACAGAATCCTACGTTATGTTACTACTTCTTTTTGCACAAAAGCTAGTAGTTGATTGTGTTAGATCATCAGCTTCTGGCTTTCATTAGGCAGACCTGAAATACCCTGTTATTAAGATTAAACAAAAATATAGTTGTTTTCTTATTCTGAAACCTGTTATTTTGAAGCTACTCTTGACCAGAGGAAGAGAAATCAGCTTTGCACGACCTGACAGAGACACCTCCAGAGGAGCGGGGTGACCCCATCAATGCTGCATTTCGGGTGTTTTTGTAGATGATATTCCTTCCTGAAACTGACAGTGGGAAAGAAGGATAATCTAATTCTTTCACATTTTCAGTGCATTCTTTAGGATGAAAGGACTTTCAAAGTGCAAAATATATGGCAAGATATACTGTTTGTCTGTGTGTTGTCAGCAACCTGGCGAGGTGCTCCAGAGAATGGGGAGTAAAATAGCACTGGGCCTGGGGATAGACGGTCTTTCCTCTTCCTGTCCTGAACCCTTAAACTGGTGTGTAGGTCTTGGACTGAGCCATTAGCAAGTGATGAGTATATCTCCAGCCACACCAGCCTACCAGGGAAACAAACTAGGACTTCTCTGATTCCCACCATTCAGATGGGAACTGTAGCCCCGCAGATTTCTCCAAATAGGTCAGAACTTCTCTAGGAGCCTCACATGTGGACTCTTCCTCTCCACGTATTTCTTGGTCCTTTGGACCTCAACTTGGAAGCCATCTGTCCAGGAGACCTACTCCAGCAAACCAAAGAGGAGTTAGGTGACCCGCCGATGTGTTTGCAAGTTATTACATTATAAAGCTAATTATACATTTTGTGATTTTTCTGGACCTGTTGGTTTCTTTCATGAGACTGTCAGCACATTTTAGGGAACACATCTTTTCACTGTGATATTAGCTACACCTCGTGCACTGCGTGTCACTTAGTAGGTGTTTAATGAATGTTAATTAAATGGATATTTCCTCAGCCTAGCTTTCTTGATTGCATCATTGCCTTGGCCAACTTCTTCTTGTCCTGCCCTAGAATGCTGCAGGGAGGGCTCCTGCCAGCACCCGCAGAGCCAGCCCCACTGCAACAGGGACCACCCTGCCAGCAGTGCTGCCACTGCCTGCTGCTGTCAGCCTCGAGGCTGCCTCTGATTCATGTTCACAGTTCTTCCCCACTGATGCGGGAACCCCTGATTCTAGCACTGCCTTATTTTGTTTGTTTATTTTATTCCCCGTGTCCTGTATGGCCCTCCCGGTTTCTAAGACTTGGGCATGTCCATTATGAGGTGGGAAGGAAGGCAGTGTGAGGCCAGAGGTCTGCTGTGCTCAGAAGCACCCCTTTTCTTTGACAGTGGCTCAAACTCACATACTATGTGCCTTGACCCAGCCTTGAGGTCAAGCCTTTTTTTTTTTTTCCAGAGTAATCTTGGCTCCTTATTTAAACGGACCTTGGTGAGATTTCCCTTCTCTATCCGACACCTAAATATACCCGATTCCGAGAGGAAGCTGAATTGAGCCAGCTATAACCTATTTTATAGTACAAACATAAAGAACTGTTTGTCCTCAGGCCATCTTTTGTTTCTTTGAATTTCAGGAGAGATGTCAAGGATCCTGACAGGGTTGCCAGCTAAAATAAAAGACAATTAAATTTAAATACCTGGTAAATAAAAAATACTATGTTTGTTTGTTTTGTAGTATAAGTATGCTCCAAATATTGCATGGGACATACTTACACTAAAAAAAATTGCTGTACTTCAGCCTAAAACTAATCACCTTGTCAGAAGAATGTCATGTCATCTTTATCCCCATATATCTGTGCTTGTCTTAAGCCTTCGAGTATTGAATAACTGACAATAAAGATAGAAATTGTCAACAGTATGGTAAAACCAGGTGAAATGTTGCATGAGACATACTCATGCCAAAAAATGATTTGTCTGAAATTCAAACTAACTGAGCATCTTATATTTTTATTGCTACATCTGGCCACCCTAGTCTTGAATCAAAAGAAACACACAGAGCCACTTGAAAGGCAAGGACAGTGATGTTTCTAGTGGGTTCTTAAAATAACACCCCCTAGGCTGGCCCTTTATAGAATAGATGGAATCACTCAAGGCCATCTATGGTCTTGACCCCAATCCAGACTGGCTTCTGGGGTCTAGTAGGAGGACAAGTCAACTGATCCCCACATTCTGGGCTCTAGATATGACTGTCATGTGCATCTCGAGCAGTGAAAGGTCCCTTGGGAAGTGCCAAACCACAGAAAGAGTGGCATCTAGGGACTGCCTGTGGCAGCAGCACCCCAGGCGGCGCCAGCTGGAGCCACGAAGTACGTCTGCACAAGAGCTGTTGTTTAAATCCACACAACTTCAGAGAGTATCTTCTAACACACTGCTCAAGGGAAATCCAAGGTCTTGTCTTCTGCCAGCCATTCTGTCCTGGGAGATGGCTTGGCCGCATCTCAGCCTGATCATGCTGGAGAGAGTGCTGTGTTATTCCAAAACCAGGTCTGGCACCAGAGGTGATAACAGTGTTTTCATGCTATCTTTTATTCCTCATCTACCTGGGATGATTTTAAGCTTTTTGAGGATTAAATAACAAGAAAAATATAATTTGTCTACAGTGTGGTGAAATCAGGCCAAGGCAAGCAGCTGAAAATGAATTGGCATTAACAGGGTGGACTCTTAATTTTCTTCCTTCAGTCCTGGCTCTTGTTCTTTCCACAAGTCTCTTGGGGTCCCAGATGAACCATGCCAATGCCTGGGCACGGTAGCAACACGAGGGATAACGAGGGGTGCCATTGTCCTGCAGGCAGGAAGCAGTTAGCCACATAAAGACAGTGAGACATCACGAACGAGGCGCCGTGAGCAGCTGACTCAGGTTCAAGGACTCTCTGTTCTGATGGTTTTCAATAAGTTTTCCTAGTTCTCTGCAGCTTCCTTAATTCAATAGATTTTTTAAAAGACAGAATTATGCAGTCATTACCGCCCACCTACCCACGTCTATATTGCATCACAGAGAGCAGTCATGGGTGGAAAGAGTGGGAATAGGCAACAGAGATGGAAATTTCAAAGGTCTTTAGTGTTTGCCTTTGCCTGAGCATTTTGTGTTATTTTGGTCCCTGCTATCATCTGGTATTACACTGAGAAATTGAGCTTCTGTGCTGTCTTTCTGGAAAACATCAAAGAACAGTTGCAGCTAACAGAAATGACTCTGAATAGGTAAAGGGGAGAGGTAGCCAAGAGGTCAGACTCTGGACTGTCAAATCACCTTTCTATTAGAATCAAGATTCCTGTAATTCTTGATAAAGAGTTTAACATGGTTAGAGGTTTCTTATTCTCTCTTAGATATCAAGAAAAGGGAACTGCTGTGTGTCCATATTTGGGATGATAACTATTGGATACTGCTGCCTTTTAATGCAAGTGGTGGGTGCTGATGGCTCTAGAGAGTTGTGTTGGGGGTGGGAGCCAATTTGGTCCATGCTACATTATAAATATCTACCAAAAAGGTATTATTAGCACATAGTTCTGACATATTTTCCTTGTAAGGGACTATAAGTATCAAATGATAATTGAGACAACAAAAGTTGTAGAATAATTATATAACTATTTTCAAGAGTTCTGGAAGTTACTACATGAAAAAGTGTAACCAACTACTTTTCACATTTTTCAAAAACTAAAGAAAAAGCAATTTGAATTTTCTAATGGGTTGTGAAATCTCTCTCTTGGCAACATTTTACAGTGGAGGATAGGAGTCTTCCCCCAAGCTTCAGAGAACTGGTAAAGGTGAAGTGACTGAGGCAGAGTAATCTAACCCCTGGCCTCGGACAATGTAAAGTTTCCAGAAGGATTCACAAGTTCTGGGGCTCATCGCAATTCACTGGTCTCTAACTGGCAACTTTCTTGGGGACTTCTGGACCATGTTTT
This sequence comes from Arctocebus calabarensis, assembly GCA_963573935.1. NCBI lineage: Eukaryota > Metazoa > Chordata > Mammalia > Primates > Lorisidae > Arctocebus > Arctocebus calabarensis. Next base: position 7,395 of record CAUYON010032875.1, on the reverse strand, counting down.
GGCGCTTCTTTCAACTCAGGCATTTCCAAATGAGGGTGCGTTGTGAAACCCAACCCACGGGGGTTTACCCAGCCCTTATTATTCACCAAGTATCCCATCTTTCTCACCTTCTCCTGAAGGTTGGCTGAGCACTTGGGGTCAGCAAAATAGGAAGCTCACGATAAGATTGCCCATCAGCAGCCATTAGGATCTCAGCATTCATAGTTCAGCAGCCGCTGAAATAGATTTTTCATAAATTTCTTCAATACCCTTGTGGAACACAAGATGAAAAGCAGTCATTTGCTCCCTCTTTTACAGATGGCATAAATAACTTTGGCCACAAAACTTCGGAGTTAGAAAAAGAACAAAGATCTCCTAGGTCAGGGACAGTAACGTGACCTCAGGTAGCATCCTAAAAATTAATACTTGAAGAGGGTGACAAAGGAATAGGGTTTGGGGGAATTAGTGAACAAACAAGTGTAAGCACAGAACCTAAGAAAGTGTAATTGTCTTCATTTTTTTGGCTTTCCATTTTTCGTCACTTCACTGATGTTGGGTATTCCATCTTTGAGTGCAAAAGGAAGGTCTTCAGTTATACAAAAAGAAGAAGTATGTGTTTTTATTAGCCTACATATGTTAAGAATTTTTTTTGTCCCTAATACTCCAAGTATTGGGTGACATTTGCCATAGCCATTTCCTAATCATTTGATTCAAAGTAGGAATGACAGAGGACAAAAAGCCCACCTCTTCTAAAGGCATTGCTGTTGATGAATCTAGGAATAATGTGGGGAACAGGCAGAAAGGGGGAATCCTTTCCTGGAAAGAGATGTCCTTTTGATATGATTAGCACACAAAAAAGATTGTTAAAAGGCTCCTATAATCCTATCACTCTAGGAGGCCAAGGTGGGAGGATTGTTTGAGCTCAGAAGTTTGAGACCAGCCTGAGCAAGAACCAGACCTCATGTCTACTGACAATAGAAAGATTAGCCAGGCGTTGTGGCCGCGACTGTGTCCCAACTACTTAGGAGGCTGAAGCAGGCTGCAAGCCAGGCTGACGCCACTGCACTCTAGTCTGGGCAACGGGGTGACTCTGAACTCAAAAATAAATAAAAATAGAAGTAAAACAATTAAAACGGTCTTAGAAACCAAGTATTAAGGAGTAATTATTTAATAATTTTTAGGTTTAGCCCAATTCTAATTTTGTTTGCTCCTAGTAACATTTATTATCCAGGTGGTTAGCATTAACCCTAAGCACCCACCGTTTCTCCTCCCTCTCTCTCCGCTCTGCCTTTCAGACACATGCACGCAGCATATACGCAGTATATTAAAATGGAGACTGAGTTTCCAGGAGTTTGTGGACAATACATTACTTGTAATTTTTCTTCCATCTGAGAGGGCAAGAAACAAAGGAATTCCAAAGCTTAGATCATGTGAGGAAACTCTTTCTGGCTCCCAGTAAATGTGTCGGCCACTTCTTAAAATGCACAAGCTAAAGTAAACTGAGACTCTTATTCAGAGTCTTTGCTGAGAAGACAAAGGAATTAGGTTTTCCCTAAAGATTGTCCTACACCAGTTAGATTTGCTTCTTTTGATCCAGGAGTGTAAAAGATGGTAAGAGAAAGTTAGTCTTGGGAATTACTATTTTAAACAAAGGACAAAAATAGAGGTTTCTATTTTTAAAACCTCCTCATTTCCCTCCAGTAACCAAGTGCAAGGTAATTTGCATTCAGTTTCCGGTGAATACGGCTAACTTGATTTCACTCTACAATTTAGAGGTCTATCCTCTATACTTGATTTCAACGATATTAAGTATAAACATTTCCTTGCCTTTTAACTGGTTTTCACTTACAATTTGCGATGTAGTTGAGGTCTGTATAGTGGCCTGCCTCAAATCAGGGAAAACTGACATTGAAAAGGAATTGTTGTAAACTTCCCTGATGGCACTTTTTAAAAACAGCAGTGGAAAAAAAATAACAGGGCAGTAGTCAGATGTGATTTTTGGCAGCTACTTCACTCAAGCTGCTTAGGGCATCCCCAGAAATTATAAACCCTCAAAGGTGTTCAGGGGACAGAAAATAAAGCAAGATACAATTATTTTAATGTTCATCCTATTGATTCAGCTCTCTTCTCTGAAAGTTTTTAGTAACGTGGATTTTGCTCTAAGTGAAAGGTCAGCTTTGAAGTAAGTGTCAAGTTATTTACGGGAAATGAAGCAGAAAGTAGGCTTCCGTGCATACTGAAATGCCTCTGTTATTCGAGAGAAAACGAACTGTGTCATCCCTCGAAAGAAAAACAGTGGCCACCATAGATTAGAGTTTGGTTTCGTGTACCAAAAGGATATACAAAGGCCAGTAACTGCAAAGTTTGAAACTCACTAAGGTCTATTTTCCCCAACTTTGGACATGAAAGCAAAAAATAAATAACTGTGAATTAAGGCTCTAAGTAAATATTATATGTAGCAATTGTAGTTGGGGGTGTGGGGATGGGAAGACTGCCAAGATGAAATAATCATGGTGGGATTTTCATTCCAATATGAGATGCTAACTAGACATTTGTAATAACTACATAATCAACAACATCTTTAAATATTTTAATTTCTTGTCAGTTGTTATCCAAATTGACTTCAACTCATGTTTATGTATGTGTATGTATTATACACACACATATAACTGCATCTGTCAGAGGGAAGTGGGAAATTGAAGTAATTATGTGGCTCATTCTGCAAAGGGAAAAAAGGAAGAGGAGAAACCTGATGGTTAAAAAAAAAAAGAAAAGAAAATTTAGAAAATCATGAGTTATCATATAGATCTTTATTTAGGAATAGGTTGTATTTCTTCAAATAATATGTCTGCCGATAAGTGTGGGACTCCTTCCTACTCCAGTCAGAACATTGATTCCTAGACGTCTTTAGCTGCCCATGTGCACGGTGAGTTCACAGGCACCAGTGGAGGTCTGCTTCGAGCCATGTTGGCTGATTAGTCACCAAAGTTTAGCTCCATAGTAATTCAGTTCAACAAAAATCTTTAAGTACCTATTGTGTCACAGGTACTCAGAAAAGAACATGCCAATTCCTAGCAAATAAAGCTACACAAATAATGGGAAAAGCTGATCTTTACTGTAAGTATTCAGTTATCTTGCTAACTTGTGGATTATCTTTCTATCTCTAACACAAAAATACCATAAAATCATAAAATCATTACCATAGTTTAAAAAAAAGACCCCAAACTTGGTGTAGAACCTCACTTCAGCCATCTTCTAGCTGTGCTTACACAAGAAAATTAACATCTTTAAGTATCAATTTCCTCCTCTGTAGAAATGTAGTATAAGTCCTAACTCACAGGCCTGGTTGTGAGGGTGAAATTAAATAATATACTGTCTCAGTCCGTTTTGTGTTACTATTACAGAAACCTGAGACTGTGAAATTTTTAAAGAACAGAGATTTATTTCCTCCATTTCTGGAGACTGAGAAGTCTAGTAGGGTGACGTCTTGTGGTGGCCTTTGTGCTGTGCCATCCCACAGTGAAAGGTGGAAGGACAAGAGAGCATTGGGGGCGTGGGTGAAGAAACACATTCTTTTATCAAGAACCCACTCCCACTATAACTAACCCATCCCCAAGATGACCACAGTAGACCCTTCAGGAAGGGAAAGCCCTTATGACCTGATCACTTTTTAAAGGTTTCACTTCTCAACTCCATTGCATTAGGAATTAAGTTTCCAACACGCAAACTTTGCAGAACACTATCAAACATGACATGTTGTTGGCACAGTGTCTGGCATTGGGTAAAGGTTCGATAAATGACCACTGTTATTATCTTTCCTACTTTTAATTAATTTATTTATTTTTTGCTAGAGTCAGGGTCTGACTGTGTTGTCCAGGCTGGCCTTGAACTCAGCAGGCCTCCTGCTTTGGCCTCCCAAAGTGCTGGCATTCCAGGTGTGAGCCACTATGCTCAGCCGAGCATCCCCACCTCTGCTACAGCTGAGCAACCCAGTGTGATAGGGCAGCTTTGGACCTGATGCCCTGCACAGGCCGGCAACTCAGCCTTTAGAAGGAACTCTTGCTGTTTACTCTTCTAATATACATGAGAGTGAGACAAATGAGGAAATAGCTGTCAGAGGTATTTATGACTTTCCATGGTAACCATTTCTATTTACCCCTCTTAGCTGGAGGAAATAAAGGCGGTACTGGCTGGATTAGTTGGAACATGCCATTTGATTTTTACCACAATGTGGTTAAGTAAAAATAGGGAATATAATTATAAGATTTCTGTGTATCAAGTAGTTGGACATGTCAAATAGAATTTGAGAGTGAGAACTATAGATTAGTTTACATACAGCATTTTTTATTTCAATATAATATACGGACAAGAGTTTGGTTGGAAATATGTGAGAAGTATTATCTGCTAAGCAAATAACTAATTCTGAAGTCTTATCATACTCACTGATGTAATACAAGGAGAAAAGCACCAGAGGCAGAGCCAGTTGGGGTCTTGCCTTAATTCCTTCGACGAATATATGTCAAGAATTTATTCTGTGCCAAGGACTTTGGGGTATAACCAGGAATAAGATATATGTGGTTCAGTTATCACCTACTTCGAACTGCTAACCTAGTAGATAAGAAAATAATAAGCAAACACACAAACAAACGAATTTATATTTAGTTTATAGTAAGAGTTTTAAAGGAAATAAATAGGGCCCTGTGTCCTAACACTTAACAGCTGTATGATCCTGAATAAAATCATATCCAGAGAATAATGGAATCTGAAAACGTCTTAGAGATCCATTACAAAGGCTTCAGGAACTATAAAGCACTAAACAAATAAGTATAATTATAAGCAGTATCTAATTATAAACAATTCTTATCTGATATTAGAAGCAGCCTTTAAAAGTTTCTATTATAGGGCGGCACCTATGGCTCATGGAGTAGGGTGCCGGCTCCATATGCCAGAGGTGGCAGGTTCAAACCCGGCCCCGGCCAAAAACTGTAAAAGTTTCTATTATATACTCATATTCCTCATTTGAAGTATGACTATGTTCCTTAAAATCACAAAACTCATTACATATTCCATATTTTAATATTTTCCACATTTCAAACTGACTTTTTGCTGAGTGAACTGAATGTTCACACAGATCTTTCATAGAGAAAGGAATCAAGGTATAAATGACTACATATAGACCCTCACTCGTATGCATAGAGACATACAAATAGCTAAGAAATAGCAGATCTGGGTGTTTGTAAAACTTTAAAATCAACAAGAAAATAATAATAATGACTAATAAGAGATAATTTGAAAACTTATTTACCTACTGTTTCCCAGTTGGCATGCAATAAAAATTGAAATCATATAGACTTGTAGAAAACTGAGATGAAAATATATTTATTGTATATTAATGGAACCATTTCTTTTAATGGTTCTCTTATAATTGTGTCATATGTTCCATTTGATAGAAAACATTTCATTAAACATCAAATAAATTTATATCTTTATCTTTTTCATTTGCAATTCTTACTATAATATCATATTCACAGAGCTTAATTAATATCTGTGAAGTGCTTTAAATAACTTAGATGAACATCATCAAGAAATGTCTTTATCCAGGAGAGCCCACTTGAGGGTTGTTTCCCTTACTTATTCTGTATCTGCTTATCTCCTAGGAAAGTACTTTGTATGGAAGGCACTCATTGCATGTTGTTGAATGATATACAACACTTAATAGTCATATTTCAATTTTAACTCTAACATTTTGTCCACAAGCATCAAAGAATAGTAGTATTTGGGGCATGGTCATCATCTTCTAGGATTTAATATCAATTTTATTAGGTTTTCAGAAATAGATTACACTACCAGATTCAGAAGAGACTAGTTTATAAACCAAAATATCAATTTGGACATTTACAGTGAAAACTGTAACATACAGCGGACTAGAATATCCAACTATGCTGATGAATCCATCCTCTCCTGTAACTAAAGTGAGCAAATCACAAGGTGTGTTGCTTGTTACATACAGATTCACAGCCATGGTATTTTGTAGAAACACTATCATGTTGTTGTCAGAAAGCTAAGACCATGCCATGCCCATCTGCTCCATGGGCTTAAGTTTGCAGAGTGGCTGACACCACTGCCTGTGTATGGTGCAGAGTGGCTGACACCACTGTCTGTGTATGGTGTAGAGTGGCTGACACTGCTGTCCAAGTACACTGCAGAGTGGCTGACACCGCCGTCCATGTACGCTGCAGAGTGGCTGACACCGCTGTCCGTGTAGGGTGCAAGTGGCTGACAGAGCTGTCTGTGTATAGTGCAAAGACATATCAGCAGATCCTATTCTCTGAGCCCTGCTTTTTGTTGCCGCTGCTGTCACGCTGACCACTATGTTCTTGTTCACATATTATTTCTTCAAGATGGGTAAAAATCAAATGATTAGGTTGTGGCTTTATAAGTGCTAAAATAACTGTACTTTCTAGCTTGTGCTTGACATCTAAGGCCTACAGTACATTGACTTACCAGGACAGACCCCTGGCAAGCTGGTATCTGTCTCGTACACTGCCAACTCTCTCACAGCCTACAGAAAGCCTGCCACACAGTAGGTCCTCCATAAATATTTCTCAACAATATGAATGAAAGGGTAACTTACTATTACAGATTTCTTGACCTCATTCTGTATATTCACTTTTTTCCTAATTCCCCACACAGAGGCTGCCTTTTTGTAGCTCTAGCTGTGCGTGTTATGGGTGGAGCAAAATATGTGCATGGGCGTCCCATGAATTATACACTCTAGACCTTTGCAGGATAAATGTGACCCTGGCCCACCAGGAAACTTTGACCTTAAAGTGTACAATTTGCTGGATTTTTTTTTTTTTTTAGTGTGCAGCCATCACTACTATCTAATTTCAGGTCACTTTTATCACCCTGTAAAGCAGTGGTTATCAACCTTCCTAATGCCTCAGCCCTTTAATACAGTTCTTGTGCTTTACGACCCACGAGTCAAGAACCACTGCTGTAAAGGAACTTCATTACCATTAGTAGTTAGTTCTCATAGCCCTCTTTTCAGTGAATTTGCCTAGTCTGGACATTTCACATACATAGAATCATGACTGTGTAGTGTGTACTGGAGAATGCTCTGTGTGCACATAGGAGGTACACCCTGCAGTTGTGGCCGTGTGCTCTGTGTGCACATGAGAGGCACACCCTGAAGTTGGGGCCGTGTGCTCTGTGTGCACATGAGAGGCACACCCTGCAGTTGGGGCCGTGTGCTCTGTGTGCACATGAAGGCACACCCTGCAGTTGGGGCCGTGTGCTCTGTGTGCACATGAGAGGCACACCCAGCAGTTGGGGCCGTGTGCTCTGTGTGCACATGAGAGGCACACCCTGCAGTTGGGGCCGTGTGCTCTGTGTGCATATGAGAGTCACACCCTG
>CAUYON010032872.1:0-11827 GCA_963573935.1 Arctocebus calabarensis | reverse complement strand
GATGTGCTCTGTACCTTTTATTTGTATCCTTGGGGTCGCAGGTCACTCCAGCAATGTTGATGTGTGTTCCTCAACCTTGTCTCTTGGCTCAGCTCCAAACCATTGGCTTTCTCGCCAAATTTCTGTCCTTTAACTCTCCTTCTGGACAGGAGCGTCTGCAGAAAGCTGGCTACAGACCGCCATCTTGGCTCCTCCCCCAGTCACAAAACATTCTTATGGGCCCTCCAGACTTCCTGGTTCAGCAGCCAGGTTTCACTCCCACCCCTTTGTAGACCCCTTCTCAGTGGCTCTTCTCTGGTATCTGTGCTAGCAGAGTGTGCCGCTCCATCCCTCCATCAGCACCACAATTCCTGGTGTGCTGTGCAAGCTGGGGAGCAAATAGTCATTAGTCACTTGATTTCACTGGGTAGAAACAAAAATTGAATTCATTCAAAGCAAAAAAATGTAAGAAATTGGAGTGGCCCTAAGTCTCTTTCTTTTGGAATTCACTCTTTATTTTTTATTTATTTATTTATTTATTTTGAGACAGAGTCTCACTATGCCACCCTCGGTAGAGTGCTATGGTGTCACAGCTAACAGGAACCTCAAAATCCTGGGCTTAAGTGATTCTCTTGCCTCAGCCTCTCAAGTAGCTGGGACTACAGAGAGGCACCCACCACAATGCCCAGCTGTTTTTTGGTTGCAGTTGTCATTGTTGTTTAGCTGGCCCGGGCCAGTTCGAACCCGCCACCATCAATGTTTGTGGCTGTCGCTTTAACCACTGTGATACGGGCGCCAAGCCCCTTGTCCTACTTTACAGCACTAAATTTTAATTTTTTTCCCAACACATATTAATTACTAGCTTATAACATGACAATTTTCTTGTGTGTGTGTGGAGATAGAGTCCCACTCTATCGCCCTTGGTAGGGTGCTGTGGAGTCACAGCTCACAGCAACCTCCAACTCCTGGGCTTAGGCGATTCTCTTGCCTCAGCCTCCCAAGTAGCTGGGACTACAGGTCCCCACCACAGCACCCGGCTCATTTTTGATGCAGTTCAGCCAGGGCCGGGTTTGAACCCGCAGCCCTCGGTATATGGGGCCAGTGGCCTACTCACTGAGCCACAGGCGCTGCCCATTTTTATGGTGTTTTGATTCTTCATTTGATTTTTTTAGTGTGTAAACCATTAAGTTGTTTCGATTCAAATACACCCTGTCAGAACTTCCTAAAATGAAGTGTAAAGGAAACATGTTTTAAAACTCAAATCTTTAGCCTTGGCACCCATAGCTCAGTGAGTATCATATACTCTGAAGCTGGTGGGTTCAAGTCCAGCTCAGGCCTGCTGAACAACAATGACAACTGCAACCAAAAAATAGCCGGGCACTGTAGCAGATGCCTATAGTCCCAGCTACTCGGGAGGCTGAGGCAAGAAAATCGCTTAAGCCCACGAGTTTGAGGTTGCTGTGAGCTGTGACACCACGGTACTCTACCAAGAGCACTGAGACTCTGTCTCAAAAAAAAAGAAAAGAAAACTCAAGTCTTCAGAAGTAGCAACATTTTGATCCCCTAGAATCATAATCAGATGAAGGTGAGTTCCCAGTTAATGTGCTACAGAGAGTTTTTTAATTAATTCCTTTTGTTCTGTCCTAATATAACAGAGAGAAGACAAAATGAGAATGAGATATTCCCCATGGATTTTGTTCAGATCATTTAATTTTTCAATGTAGGGAAGTGGGGGTGATTTTTATTTTTCTCTTTCTTTTGACCTCTGGCAAAATTCCCCCTGAAAAATACTCTTCTGAGAAGCCAAATTACAAAAGACCAAGTTGCTTGCTTCTAAACATATGAACTGCTTTATTTTTAAAAATAAAATAAGTGCTAACATTTTTTATGGACTGAAAAAGCTAATTTTCTCTTCTAACCCTGTTGTCTGTGGAATGACAGCAAAGCAAAAGGAAGTATGTTAATCCAGCTCTCCAGCTATTCTTACCACTTCTGGATGTTCTACCTGGTAGGAGCAGTAGCCAGGACCTGAAGACAGACCGGCGCTGGTTTCCTCTCACTGCCTTGCAGAGATTACAACCTTAATTACACTCCAGATCCACCTAGGAAAATGTCAAAACATACTCATACCTCTGTCCTATTCTCCAAATATTCTAATTTAATTGCTCTGGGAGAAAACTAGGATCAGGGGTTTTGTTTGTTTGTTTTTGAGACAGTCTCACGTTGTCACCCTGGGTAGAGTGCTACAGTGTCATCATAACTCACAGCAACCTCAAACTCTTGGGCTTAACTGATTGTCTTGCCTCAGCCTCCTGAGTAGCTGAAACTACAGGTGCCTGCCACAGCATTCAGCTAGATTTTGAGAGATTGAGTCTCGCTCTTTCTCAGGCTGGTCTTCAACTCATGACCTCGAGCAATCCACCTGCCTAGTCCTCCTGGAGTGCTGGGATTACAGGCGTGAGCCACCGTGCCTGGCTCTCCTCTGTTTCAAACGAACAGCCAAGTTTGAGAACTCCTAACAGACAGACTGTAGGATGAAAACTAAAGGGTGGGAACACAGCTTCGCAGCACCACTCTACTAGAGCTTCATACTGGATAGTTCGGTTTCTTTATGTTTTATATCTTGAGAGTCTTTGTATACCTTTTAAAAAAAAAAGAAAGAAAGAAAGAAAAAGATTTTTTAAAGAAAAACTACTATTTTAATGCTACTATCACACCCTTGTCCAGGCTTATTTTTGTCTGTTTTCAAAAAGAAAAGCATTTCAGTTCATTTTCTTACTACATCAAGAAGATTAAATGTAAAGATAAAAAGTTGAATGATGTTTCTATTTTGTTTTGGGAGAACTTTGAGAAGGCAGAGCTCTTCTGCCCTATCCTTAAGTACTGCAGAGTAATTTAAGAAAGAAGAGGTTTTGTTTTTAAGAAGGAATATAGAACCCTGTTGAGGAATATTGAAGACTCCTTGAAATTTCTAAAAAGCTAAATGACCTACAGATGGAAATGAAAAACAAAGGCTGAAAACTTCACTTCACTAGGAAAGAAAATATATTAAGGCCCCTCAAGACCAGCTAATTAATGGATTGTTAAATGCAAGTCCCCATCAAATTGAGAAAATGAAAGGGACTTGTCAGTGACTTCCACTGTCCCATCTGGGGTACCACTTCTTGGGGCCAGGACTGGCTAGGTTTCTGCTGGGCTTATCTATTGTCTGGATGGGACTGCTGTTCTATCTTGCTCAGGAACAATTACCCCTAGGTTCCTTAGGGCCATTCACCTTAGAAGAAGAGAGAGACAGGAACAGTTGTCCAGGGAGAGGAAGAGTCTTAATGGGAGAGTAAATCTTAGCAGCCTTCATAGAAGGGCCTCCGGCAGAGACCCTCCAAGCAGGAGGAAAGAAAGAGTAAGAGTGAGCAGCAAGTTGGTGAAAGAATAACCCCTTCCTAACTGACTTCTCCTGCAGCTACTTATGGACATAATCTCGTGGCTTGTTGCACCACAGGTGTTGAGACTACCAAACATTGATGTCCTCATCTTGTGTGCTCACATATGAAGGACAGCAGCTGAATCCCTTCCCCATGCCCTTATCACCAAGCTGTTATATTACTGAGCTGTTACCGGTGTTTCTTATGATTTCAGAGTGTTCCAAACTTAACTCTTTTTTTTTAAATTTAATTTTTATTTTTTTTTTATTAAATCATAGCTGCATACATTAGTTCAATCAAGGGGTAAAATGGGCTGCTTTCAAATACAATCTGAAATGTTTTCATTAAACTGTTTAACATATACCCTTCATGGCATTGTCTTAATTATTGTATGAAGACATTTGTATTCTGCATTTAATACTCATTATTTTCAAATCAAAGCAGCATTATATAATAATAACTTACTATCTGTACTTTTTCTCAGCTCTTTGATGGTAAATCTTCTCTCCTTACTGGTTTCAATGAGCTGAGTAGATGTGATAAGCCCCTCTGGTAGGAAAGGGATATAATAAGAGGCTTATCTGCACATCAGCCCCAGGGCATGACCTGGTCACTGCTTCTCTCCTTTCTACCTTTCTACTTCTCTCCTCATCTACCTTCCTATAATCCTTTATCCAGGATTGCCATAGATGTCCTCTAACTATAGTTTTTCTTTCCCATTTGGAATACTGAGAGATGAATTTGGTCTATACACTAATAGAAATATTATATTACCAATCAGCAAAATGTAAAACCTAGCAAATACCTCATGCTCCATTACATCTTAAACTTTTTTTTTCTTTTGAGACAGAGTCTCATTCTGTTGTCCAGGCTAGAGTTCCATGGCATCAACCTAGCTTATAGCAACCTTAAACCCCTGTGTTCAAGCAATCCTCCTGCACCAGCCTCCAGATTAGCCAGAACCATAGGTACCTGCCACCATGCCAGGCTAATTATTCTACTTTAGTGGAAATAGCATCTTGCTCTCTTGTTCTGGTCTCGAACTCCTAAGGTCAAAGGATCTTCCCACCTTGGCTTTCTAGAGTGATGAGATTATAGGTGTGAATCACTGCACCAGCCATATCTTACACTTACTATCTCATAGGACTAAAACATTTTGAGTCTTGTGTGTCTTGTTCATGTGACAAATGACTAAGAATGACCAAGAAAGTTCCTGGTTTACTTTCTCAAGATTCTCCAAGGATTCCTATCACATAGGTATTGAACCAAGTGCTTTAAATGAATTATCTCATGGAATTCTCACAACCTCTTTATGACGCAAATAGCATTTTTTTTTCTGAGACAAAGTCTCACTCCATTGCCTAGGCTAGAGTTCTGTGGCATCAGCCTATTTCACAGTAGTCTCAAACTCCTAGGTTCAATCAATCCTCCTGCCTCAGCCTCACAAGTAGACGACACATGCCCGTGATGACACCCAGTTAATTTTCCTATTTTTATTTAGTAGAAATAGGTTCTCACTCTTGCTCAGGCTGGCCTCAAACTCCCGAGCCCAAGAAATCCTCCTGTCTTGACCTCCTAGAATACTAGAATTACAGGTGTGAGCCACTGTGCCCAGCCTCTGTGAGGCAAATGGTATTATTAGCATCGTTTACAGTTGATGCAGCTAAGACTTGAGGAAATTAAATAATTTCTCCTAGGTCACGCATCTAGCTAATAGAAGAGTTGGGCCCAAGTCTAACTCAAAACTTATACTCATACTCATCATACTGTGCTTTTTCCTCTAAGTACAGCTTTGGCTACACCCCCTTTATTTTCCAGTAAACTAATAAAGAAAGCATAACAGGATAAAATAAGGAGATTTTCTGCCAAGGTTTTTTTTTCCCCCACTTTTGTAGTTGCTATAGCCTTGCATCCTTGGCTTTTACAGTGAATTTTTTATTCTGAAACTCTCTGTAGATCAAAAGCCAGAGCCTGGAGGGCTTAAAGCACATTTTGTACCATAAACATAGTTGGAGGAAGAATTCATGATGATGTGAGAGGTTAGACACTGAGAAGGGGTTGAGTCATGGGAAAACAGATTTAGGACAGAAACAAAATCCCCCCTCCTGAGGCTGGAGAAATAGTAGACATTTGCTGGTTTGAGAATGTTGAACACGTGACAAAGTCTCTCTTTGAGTGTAAAAGTCTGTACCTGTAACTATAGAGGTGGGGGAAACAGAATATCCTCTGTTCTCTTTCTGAAAGCTTCTGTGAAGGCTTGTGGCTAAACAGCTAAACAGATGTTCCTTTCCAAGAATCTGAGTCTGGGAAAGGTGACTCAAAAGTGTGGAGGGAAGCCAGAAAGATTCTGAATTGCTTGAGTAGTTCTCCTAAAGAAAGTAGATAACGACTGAGTTTCCTTGACTGAAACTGAATTTGGGCTTGCTCTATACAGAGAAAGAAAGTTACTTTTTTACAATCAAAATTGTGACAGTGAAATATTACACACATGCAAATAAATGGCATTTAAAGAATAATTTAATCTTTAAAAAGAAATCCTCTAAGTATCACTACCTTAGTTTTACAGAAGAAGAAACAGACATGAAGGAGCTCACACCCTCAGAAAAGATGCAGTCAGTGGGCAGTAGAGCTTGGACTTGGGCTACGTGACATCAAGCCCATTAATTCACACTCTCGACCTTTACAGAGTATTATAACTCTGAGTCATCTCCAAACATCTGTTGGGGGGGTTGTTTTTGTTTTTGTTTTTAGAGATAGGGTCTGTCACTATGGTGCCCAGGCTGAGGGCAGTGGCTATCCACAGGCACTCACAGCGCACTGCAACCTTGACCTCCTGGCTCAAGCAAGCCTCCTATGTCAGCCTCCTAAGTAACTGGCTCATCACCATGCCAGGCTCTAAACATCTGTGTTGATTTTTGCCTTTCAGTGCTCTAGGGGAGCTTTTTTTTTTTGAGACAGCATTTCAAGCTGTTGTCCTGGGTAGAGTGCCGTGGCATCACAGCTCACAGCAACCTTCAACTCCTGAACTCAAGTGATTCTCCTGCCTCTGCCTCCCAAGTAGCTGGGACTGCAGGCACCCACCACAACGCCCAGCTATTTTTTGTTGTAGCCATCATTGTTGTTTGGCGGGCCAAGGCTGGATTCGAACCCGCCAGCTCAGGTGTACGTGGCTGGTGCCTTAGCCACTTGAGCCACAGGTGCCGAACCTCTAGGGGAGCTTTTCAAAATTTTTCCAGATGATTCAAAATTGACAGTTAACTTTTTGTTATTTAGTTTTAGTTTTATTATGTTTATTTAAATCTGACTGAAATTTTTCTACTTTCAGGAATTTATTATGGTTTACTTTAAGGCCTAATATTTGGTCAGTTTTTGTATTTGTCCTGTCTAAATTTCAAAATAATATTACCAAGTATACATGGCCTCAACATAAATTAAAAGACAGATATCGTCAGACTACATTAAAAGACCCAACATCATCCTGCCAACTATAAGCTGCCCATTTTTAAAATTCCTTTTTACTTCAAAATACAAATTAAGGGGATACAAATGTATTTGTTATAAGTATATTTTACAATGCTTAAGTCAGAGCTTGTGGTGTACCCATGACCATAGGGTCCACTGAACTTAACAGGTAAGTTTTTTTGTTTGTTTGTTTGAGGTTTTTGGCCAGGGCTGGGTTTGAACCGGCCACCTCTGGCATATGGGGTCGGCGCCCTACACCTTTGAGCTACAGGCGCCATCTCCTAATAGGTAAGTTTTCAATCCCACGCCCACCCTCCTGCACTCTCCCCTTCTTCATTTCTCACCTCCTTTATATCGCTTTGTGCCTGTGTGTACCATCTATTCGCTCCCACTTATTAATAAGTGTTTAGTTTTCCATTTCTGAAATTCTTCACTTAGCATAATGGTCTCCAGTTCCCTCCATGCTGCTGCAAATGATGTTTTTCATTCCTTTTTATGGTTGAATAGTATTTCATATATATGTCACATTTTCTTTATCCATGCAGAAAGAAAGGAATGCTTATACACTATTGGTGGGACTGTCCATTTTTAATATAAGGAAACAGGTTAAAAGTTAAAAGATGGTCTGCAGTAGCTTGTAGACTCAAAAAGAAAAAAAAGAAATTAAAGGATGGAGTCATGGTACACATTTCTATAGTGCTTATTATGTCTTATTATATATCAACAGCTGTTCTAAGTATTTTACATGTATTAACACATTTATTCTCACAACCATCCTATGAAGAAGATACTGTTATTGTCCCTGATTTACAGTGTCATGTAACATGTCCAAGGTTGTATATTAGTCACACGAACTTTGCATTTTGATATTTTGTAGACCATGAAGTTGCAAGGGTGTTAGTGTAAACAACATTCCAATAAAACAAAAACCAGACTTTTTTGCCTCTGTGTGCAAATTTTGTACATATATTTCCATACCACGCCATATACCTAACCTTCAAAATACATCAAAATCAAGTTTTTATGCTACGAAAGCTATAACTCTACAAAATACAAAAGCAATGTTGTGTTTTAGTGTTTAAAACAGTAGTCTTGTGAGTTTGCTAAAAGAAGAAAAAGAGTTAAAGGATAGAAATTGAATGGACCTATTAACACTAAATGAAAGAAAGTTTGAATGTCTGTACTAATATCAGACGAAGCAGATTGCACAGAAGGACTATCACTGGAGATATAGTTCTCTCATGATGATAAATCAATAAATTTATCAAGATGATATAAGAATCATAAAAGTTTATGCTTCTAATGAAAAGGTTCAAAGTATATGAAGCAAAACTGATAGGACCTGAAGGAGGAATAGACCAATCTACAATTACAGCTGAAGAGCTCAACATCCCTCGCTCAATATGTGATAGAAAAGCAGGCAGAAAATTAGTAAGGCTGTAAAAGACCCGAGCAGCACTACCAATCACCCTCACCTGGCATCTGTGGCACATTCTACCCAGTAACAACAGGACAATCTTTTTAGGTGTACAGAGAATATTTATCACAACAAGCCCCATTCCAGGCCATAAAACAATTCTCAGTAATGTGAAAGGATTGAAATCATACAAAGTAGGTTATCTGGCCACAATAGGATTAAGTGGGAATCAATAACAGAAAGATATTAGGAAAGTTCCCAAATTTAGAGACTAAATAACATTTTTAAATAGCCCATAAACTGGGTGCAGTGATTCACGCCTGTAATCCAGCACTCAGGCTGAGGTAGGAAGATCGCTTGAGCTCTGGAGTTCAAGACCAGCCTGACATCCACTCTCTACTAAATCTAGAAAAATTAGCAGGGCATTGTGGCAGGAGCTTGTAGTACCAACGACTCGGGAACCTGAGAGGCAGGAGAATCACTTGAGTCAGGAGTTTGAGGTTGCTGTGAGTTAGACTAATGTCAAGGCACTCTGGCCCGGGGCAACAGAGTAAGACTCTGTCATTCATAAAATAATAAATAAATAAATCCCATAAAGAATCAAACATGCAGAAAATTAGAAATTATTTTGAACTGAATGAAGATGAAAACACAATGTATCAAATTTGGTGATGCACAGCCAAACATAGGCTTAGAGTGAAAATTATAGCATTAAATGCTTATGTTAGAGAAGAAGAAAGTTTAAAATCAATGACCTCAGCTTTCACCTAAATAAACTAGAAAAAGAGTAACAAATTAAGCCCAAAGTAAGCAGAAGAAAGATAATTTTAAAAATATACATCGGTCTGTGTGCAGTGGATCAATCCTATAATCCTAGCAATTTAGGAGGCTGAGGTGGGAGGCTCACTTGAGGACAGGAGTTTGAGACCAGCTTGGGTAACATGGCAAGACCTCATCTCTACAAAAAAAAAAAAATTTGTTTAATTACCTAGGCATTATTTATGTTGTTATAAATAAACTACATGCACCACATATAGATTGCTTGAGCCCGGAGTTCAGTCCAGGCTACAGTGATCACAACACTGCACTTTAGCCTGGGCAACAGAGCCAGACCTTGTCTCAAAAAAACAAAACAAAACAAAACAAAAGAATTAATGAAACAGTAAGTGGTAAAACAGAAACAGCAGAGAAACAAAACCAAAAGCTGGTTCTTTTAGACCTATAGTACAGTAGAGTCTCATTATTTATGATAGTTATGTTCCATAAAGTTACAGGAACACTGAATTAGCTAATACTGAACCATTGATCCTAGGAGAAATACAGGCTTAGATTCCTGCAAGCCTCTGGTGACAACTTTGCATCAATACATAACTGTTTTAGGCTTAGCACAGTGGTTATGGCGCCAGCCACATACATCAAGGCCGGCAGGTTCGAACCCAGCCTGGGCCAGCAATAATGACAACTGTAACAGAAAAACACCTAGGCATTATGGTGGGCACCTGTAGTCCCAGTTACTTGGGAGGATGAGGCAAGAGAATCGCTGAAGCCCAAGACTTTGAGGTTGCTTATGAGCTGTGACACCACAGCATTCTACAGACAGCAACATATTGAGACTCTGTCTCAAAAAAAAAGAAAAATTACATAACTGTTTTATATGTGTTTCTGTTGAATGACACCTTGTTTAATATATATTATTGATTCATTAGTTTTGGACTCATGGTTAACAGCACTCAGACCTGTTTGAAGCTTATCTAAATAAAACATATAGTTTAAGTGTAAGGCACAGCACAACCTTCTTGCCTGGAGGCGCCTGTGGCTCAAAGAAGTAGGGCGCTGGCTCCATGTACCAGAGGTGGCGGGTTCAAATCCAACCCTGGTCAAAAACTACAAAAAAAGAAAAAAACACTAAAGCCTGTAATCCTAGCACTCTGGGAGGCCAAGGCAGGTGGATTGCCTTAGCTCACAAGTTCAAGACCAGCCTGAGCAAGAGAGAGACCCGTCTCTAAAAATAGCTGGGCATTGTGGCAGCACCAGTAGTCCCAGCTACCAGGGAGGCTGAGGCAAGAGAATCGCTTTGAACCCAAGAGTCTGAGGTTGCTGTGAGCTACGATGCCAGAGCACTCTACCAAAGGTGACAAAGTGAGACTCTGTCTCAAAAATAAATAAATAAATAAAAATTAAATGAGCATAGAAGAGAAATCATCTTAAAGCCTGCCTTTCTTTGTGGTCATAACATAAAGACAAACCATTTCTACACTGATTTATATGACCCAGGAGTTCACCTGAGCTGGCGGGTTCGAATCCAGACTGGCCCTCCAAACAACAATGATGGCTGCAACCAAAAAATGGCCAGGCGTTGTGGCGGGCACCTATAGTTATGATGAACATGGATTCTCTTTGACAATTACAAGCATTCAGCACAAGAGTTAGATGAAGAAGTGCCAAAACACAGTCCAAAATGGAATATTCATCAAAAAAAGCTAATGTCTGTTTAGTGGTCCAGCATTGATATTATCCACTACAATTTCATGAAACCTGGACAAAAGATTATAGCGAATATCTACTGCAATCAAATGGATAACATGGTGTGGATACTTGGGATTAAGCAGTTAAAAATTGTCCATAGAGATAGGCCAATCCTCTTGCAAGACAACACTGCTCAAACTATAGAAACTGGACTTAGAAACTCACTGTCATCCACTATATTCACTAAACTTTGCATCAACAGACTATCTCTCCTTCCAGGCTTTGGATCACTTCTTGGAAGGAAAAATACTCAGTTCTCAATAAGCTGTGAAAAGTGGCTTTTCTGATTTCATTGCCACTTGCTTTCCACATTTCTTCTCTGTGGCACACACAAGCTACTGTGAAGATGGCAAAACGCCGGAAGAGGTGACGCGCGCCTATAGTCCCAGACACTCAGGAGGCTGAGACAGGAGGATTGCTTGAGTCCAGGCGTTCTGGACCGTAGTGTACTATGCCAATTGAGTGTCCATTTGGCATCAATATGGTGACCTCCCGGGAGCAGGGGGCCACCAGGTTGCCTAAGGAGGGGTGAACTGGCCCAGGTCAGAAATGCAGCAGGCCGAAACTCCCATGCTGATCAGTAGTGGAATCGCGCCTGTGAATTGCCACTGCACTCCAGCCTGGGCAACCGTCTCTAAAAAAAAAAAGATGGCAAAACTGTGTCAATATTTTAGGCTCACACTTTGATTAACTGTACTGCTTCTTATTAGAGATATAATAAATTTTGATTCAAAATTGAACACTTCACGGCTAGGCGCCTGTGGCTCAACCGGCTAAGGCACCAGCCACGTACACCTGAGCTGGCGGGTTCGAATCCAGCCTGGCCCGCCAAACAACAATGACAACTGCAACCAAAAAATGGCTAGGCGTTGTGGCGGGCGCCTATAGTCCCAGCTACTTGGGAGGCAGAGGCAAGAGACTCGCTTGAGCCCAGGAATTGGAGGTTGCTGTGAGCTGTGATGTCACAGCACTCTATCCAGGGTGACAGCTTGAGGCTCTCTCTCAAAAAAAAAAAAAAAAA
>CAUYON010032868.1:0-52823 GCA_963573935.1 Arctocebus calabarensis | reverse complement strand
GAGTAGAATATAAATCCTGGACTCGGCGCCTGTGGCTCAGCGGGCTAAGGCGTCAGCCCATACACCTGAGCTGGCGGGTTCGAATCCAGCCTGGGCCTGCCAAACAACAATGACGGCTGCAACCAAAAAAAGGCCGGGCGTTGTGGTGGGCACCTGTGGTCCCAGCTACTTGGGAGGCAGAAGCAGGAGACTCACTTGAGCCCAGGAATTGGAGGTTGCTGTGAGCTGTGATGCCACAGCACTCTATCCAGGGTGACAGCTTGAGGCTCTGTCTCAAAAAAAAAAAAAAAAAAAAAAAAAAAAGAATATAAATCCTGGGAAGCCAAAATTAGATATAGAATCATTAGTGGGAAAGACATCCTTTTGGAGCCAGAGGGATCCTTCTGGGTGATTGTCACTTACTAGCAGATGGTGTGTTACAGCAAGTGTTGAAGAGCTTGGCCTGAGAGTTTTAAGGTAGCCTGTTTTCACATTCAGTAGGGGAAATTAATTTTTTTCTTTTTTCTTTTTTTCTTTCTTTCTTTTTTCTTTTCTTTTTCTTTTTTTCTTTTTTTTTTTTTTAGACATAGTCTAAAACTGTGCCATGGGAAGATTTCCCTGGCGTTGGAGTTTACAGCAACTTCCAACTCTTGGGCTCAAGATCTCCTCTTGCCTCAGCCTATGAAGTAGCTGGCACTACAGGCACCTACTACAATTAGTTTTCCTAATTTTTTTTTCTTTTTTTCTGGAGACAGAGTTTTAAGCTGTAGTCCTGAGTAGAGTGGTATGGTGTCACAGCTCATAGCAACCTCACACTTTTGGGCTTAAGTGATTCTCTTGCCTCAGCCTCCCAAGTAATGGCACCCTCCCACTACAGGTGCCCAGCTATTTGTTGTTTTGTTTGTTTGTTTGTTTTACAGACAATGCAGATGCTTTATTTGACACTTCCAAATTGTCCCTGTTAAGCCAAGTGGTTGTGATTTTTGACATCCAGCACACAGCAGCCAAGTTCAGTGTAACCTCTCTGTGCTTGGTTCCTTTCACATTGTGAATGATGGAGCAGGTTGTGTCATCCATAAATTACATGCACACCTGTGTGTACTGCCCCTCAGAACTGGTACTACTGCCCAGCTCCTTGATAACCATGGCCAGCTTTATTGGCTGCATGCAGCTGGTGTGCGTATGGTGACGTGGTGGCAGTTGAGCCGGCCGAGAGGTGTCCAGCTATTTTTTTTGTTGTTGCAGTTGTCATTGTAACTTAGTAGGCGGGTCGGGTTCAAACCCACCAGCCACTGTATGTGGCTGGCGCCCTCCCTACTGAGCTACAGGTGCCACCCTTTTTCTATTTTTATTTATTTTTATTTTATTTTATTTTTTGAGACAGAGCCTCAAGCAGTCACCCTGGGTAGAGTGCTGTGGCATCACAACTCACAGCAACCTCCAATTCCTGGGCTCAAGCGAGTCTCCTGCCTCTGCCTCCCAAGTAGCTGAGACTACAGGCGCTCACTACAACGCCCGGCCATTTTTTTTGATTGCAGCTGTCATTGTTGTTTAGCGGGCCTAGGCTGGATTCAAACCTGCCAGCTCAGGTGTACGTGGCTGGCACCTTAGCCCGTTGACCCACAGGCGCTGAGTGAGGAAGTGAGTAGCTTTGATGTGTGAGCTCAGTGGGATTGCTAGTGGGAGGTAGAGGTAATACTGGAGTAATGCTGGGACTAGTAGTTTTCATTTTTTTTTTTTTTTTTTTTTTTTTTTTTGAGACTGAGCCTCAAGCTGTTACCCTGGATAGAGTGCTATGGCATCACAGCTCACAGCAACCTCCAATTCCTGGGCTTAAGCAAGTCTCTTGCCTCCACCTCCCAAGTAGCTGGGACTGCAGGCGCCTGCCACAACGCCTGGCCATTTTTTTTTTAGACAGAGCCTCAAGCTGTCACCCTGGATAGAGTGCTGTGGCATCACAGGTCACAGCAACCTCCAACTTGTGGGCTCAAGTGAGTCTCCTGCCTTTGCCTCCCACGTAGCTGGGACTACAAGCGCCCGCCACAACAACCATTTTTTGATTGCAGCCGACCGTCTTTGTTATTTGGCAGGCCCAGGCTGGATTCGAACCCGCCAGCTCAGGTGTACGTGGCTGGTGCCTTAGCCGGCTGAGCCACAGGCGCTGAGCCAGGGACTAGTAATTTTCTATATAAAAAAATATGAAATTAGATGCCTTTTCACAATTTCACTTTACTAATTTTAGATATAGTACTTCCAGATGGAATAAGGACTTGAATGTATTATCAGCTTTTATAAGGTGATTTATACTGGTTTGAAAAAACCCTAAATTTCAATGGCTTAGCCCCCAAACACTTTTCCTGGCACATATTGCACATTGGGGGCAGCAAATCACCACCTGTGGTTCTCGTCCACGTGTCTTGTTGCTTTAGGACCCAGGTTGAGGAGTCTGCTCCATTTTTGATATGTTGGTCCTGTGATACCAGGAGGAGAGCAAAAGGTCATTTTGAGTCACATGATCACTCTTAAAGTTTTTGTTTGGGCATGATGTGTGCTCCTGTAGCTCACTGGTCAAACCAGTCGTGTGAAACTATGCAGGGCTCTGCCTGTAGGGGGCACCATCTGCCTGGTGACAGCGGGGACTTACTGTGTATAAAGCACTTAGAGATGGGAAGGAATAGTTGGAAAGAGTAGTTCAAGCTACCACAGATATGAGAAGAAAACATGGACAGGTATCTCTCTGACCTTGAGGTGGGAGGTATGTCTGAAGACAGTGTGCTTAAACTTAGAATATATTTGATATTTGTCACCGGGGTGTCTTGGGAACATGCAGATTCTGATTTAGTGGGTCTGGAGTGAGGGCTGAGAGTCTGCATTTCTTGTTTCTATTTGTTTGGGGTTGTTTTGGATTGTTTTTTTTTTTTTTAGTCAGAATTTCTTATAAACTCCCAGGGGATACTGTTGCTGCTAGTCTGTACACCACACTTAAAGTAGCAAAGAAGTGAGACAAAAACACCAACAATAAAAAACAAAGCTTGATAAATTAAGTGTATTAACATTGTAATTTTTTTTTTTTTGTACAGATAGAGTCTCACTTTATCACCCTGGGTAGAGTGCCATGGCATCACAGCTTAAAGAAACCCAACTCCCGGGCTTAGGCGAGTCTCTTGCCTCAGCCTCCCAAGTAGCTGGGACTACAGGCGCCCGCCACAACGCCCGGCTATTTTTCTGTTTTGCAGTTTGGCCCCAGGCTGGGTTTAACCTGCCACCTTCGGTATATGAGGCTGGCGTCCTACTCCCTGAGCAACAGGTGCCGCCTGCTGAGTTTTTTGTTTTTTGTTTTTTTGAGACAATCTGACTATCTCACCCTTGGTAGAGTGCAGTAGCATCACAGCTCACAGCAACCTCAAACTCTTGGGCTTAAGTGATTATCTTGCTTCAGCCTCCCAATTAAATGGAACTACAGGCACCTGCCACATCGCCTGGCTATATTTTTGTTGCAGTTGTCATTGTTCTTTAGCAGGCCTGGGCCAGATTCTGACCCACCAGCCCCATTGTATGTGTGCCATAACCACTGTGCTATGGGTGCCACACCTTTGCTAAGTATTTTAAATATATTTTTGAGAGTGTTATGCTATTTTATTTTTTCTTGATACTTTGTCACCCTCCGTAGAGTACTATGGCATCATAGCTCACAGCAACCTCAAACTCTTGGGCTCAAGATCCTCTTGCCTCAGCTTCCCAAGTAGCTGGGACTCCAGGCGCCTGCCACAATGCCGGGCTATTTTTAGAGATGGGGTCTCATTCTTGCTTATGCTGGTGTTGAACTCCTGAGCTCAGGTAATCCACTTACCTCGGCCTCCCAGATTGCTAGGATTATAGGCATGAGACACTGCACCCAGCCTGTTATACTATTCATCTGTCTTAAAAGTAGTAGGACCTCTATAAGTTGACCACCCAAGAGAGGGTCAACATAAGGAACTTCAAAATTGTGCATGTCTGGTCTGTGAAAATTAGGTCAAGTTAAGGAGGTGGTCAAGTATGGAGGTTCTGCTGCATTTGTATTTTGGGTTTTGAAGAATATGTCTGTTTTGTAAACGTAAGGAGAGTTCCATAAGATAGACAGCAATGCTAGCCTACTCTTCAAGAATGGTTGGAATTCCCAGTGTGTTTCCCAGGTTCAAGAGTGCGTCAAAGTATAATTAAATTCAGTAGCATTGGCTCAGTGCCTGTGGCTCAAGCACCTAAGGCGCCAGCCACATACACCTGAGCTGGCAGGTTTGAATCCAGCCCGAGCCGACCAAACAACACTGGCTGCAACCAAAAAATAGCCGGGCATTGTGGCAGGAGCCTGTAGTCCCAGCTACTTGGGAGGCGGAGGCAGGAGAATCACTTGAGCCCAGGAGTTAGAGGTTGCTTTGAGCTGTGATACCACAGCACTGTACCCAGGGCGACAGCTTGAGGCTCTGTCTCCAAAAAAAAAAATCAGTAGCATTTCTAATTTATTTTAGTAACTAAGTCTAACACTTAACAGATGTTTGTTACATATAGATATTCTTTGTTTAACCAAGCCCTCCACTGGCCCCTGGGGTGCTTGCTACCTTTTGTTCTGGTCCACAAACACTAGTGTGCCATATTCTGCCTTTGTCAGTTTTGAAGCCACTAGCAAGTTGGGTTCACTTTCTAGTGGAGGATCTACCAATTAACATCCTGTTGTCAGAAGTCTGTCTTTTGACCCACTAAAAACTATGATTGCTTTGTAAAAGGTAAAGAAACCTAGGATTGTTTTAATGGTTTTAAGTATATCCTTGATGCTAAAAAGCCTGCTTCACTGCTGTGCAAGTATCATGCCCTGGTAGGGAAGGTGCTGTGGACCCTGCCCTTGCAACAGTTACAGGGAGTGTTCAGGTCCAGTAAGCCCTTAAGTATGTGTGGGACAGGGGAGAATCTGGAAGTTTCTGACATGTGAAAAGGAGAACTGATGGAGTGTTGAATCATTCACTGTGCGGAGTAGAACAGTTTATGCAAGTTATTTAAAGGAGAGAAAAGGATATAGTTAATGATCTTGTTCTTGCTCTTTATTTTTTATTTGGTTTTTTTTTTTTTTTTTTTTTTTTTGAGACAGAGCCTCAAGCTGTCAGCCTGGGTAGAGTGCCGTGGCATCACAGCTCACAGCAACCTACAATTCCTGAGCTCAAGCGAGTCCTGCCTCTGCCTCCCGAGTAGCTGGGACTACAGGCGCCCACCACAATGCCTGGCCATTTTTTGGTTGCAGCCACCATTGTTGTTCGGCAGGTCTGGGCTGGATTTGAACCCGCGAGCTCAGGTGTATGCGGCTGGCGCCTCAGCCCGTTGAGCCACAGGCGACGAGCCAAAATTATTAATTATTATTTTTTTTTTTTTGGCAGTTTTTGGCTGGGGCTGGGTTTGAACCTGCCACCTCTGGCATATGGGGATGGCGCCTTACTCCTTTGAGCCACAGGCGCCGCCCTCCCCCTTTTTTTTTTTTAAGACACTTTGTCACCCTCCGTAGAGTGCTCTGGCGTTGCAACTCACAGCAACCTCAAACTCTTTGGCTTAAGCAATTCTCTTGCCTCAGCCTCCCAAGTAGCTCGGATTATAGGTGCCTGCCACAATGCCCGGCTGTTTTGTCGTTGTTTAGCAGGCCCAGACCTGGTGTATGGACCACCGCCCTACCGCTGAGCCCCTTCTAAGTCCATTTTGGAGAACTGAAACATGTATTACTTAGCTATGGCTTTTTTTTTTTTTTTGAGACCAAGAGTCTCAAGCTGTCACCCTGGATAGAGTGTATGTGGCTGGCGCCTTAGCCCATTAAGCCACAGACAGGCGTGAGCCAGCTATGGCTTTTTATAGTAATTTTTCAAAAAATTAACCCAGTCTTGCCAGTGAGTTGCAGAATTTCGGGCCACTTTTATCCCTACTCATTAAAACTCAGCCGGGAACCTGCCACCCTTGGTGTATGTGCCTGGCGCTGTAACCACTATGCTATGGGTGCCAAGTCTGTGGTTTTATCTTGTTTTATATCTATTTGTTGTAAAAGTATATTCAGCTCTTTAGATTTCTTGGGTTTTTTGTGTTTTTTTTTTTGAGACAGAGCCTCAAGCTGTCGCCCTGAATAGAGTGCTGTGGCATCACAGCTCACAGCAACCTCTAATTCCTGGGCTCAAGCGAGTCTCCTGCCTCCGCCTCCCAAGTAGCTGGGACTGCAGGCACCTGCCACAGTGCCCGGCCATCGTTTGGTTGCAGCCGTCATTGTTGTTTGGTGGGCTGGGCTGGATTCGAACCTGCCAGCTCAGGTGTACATGGCAGGTGCCTTAGCCCGTTGAGCCACAGGCGTTGAGCCAATGGGGTTTTTTTCTTATTGTCCAGACCATGTGGGGCTCCCTAAAAACATGCTGGTGAGATTTGAATGTATTACTTAATTGATGATCTTTGTTATCCTGCAATCCAAACATATGGGACTTTTTTTTTTTTTTTTGTAGAAACAGAGTATCACTTTATCGCCCTGGGTAGAGTGCTGTCGCGTCACAGCTCACAGCAACCTCCAGCTCTTGGGCTTAGGCGATTCTCTTGCTTCAGCCTCCCAAGTGGCTGGGACTACAGGCGACCGCCACAATGCCTGGCTATTTTTTTGTTGTAGTTCAGCCAGGTCCAGGTTTGAACCCGCCGCCCTTGGTATATGGGGCTGGCGTCCTACCCATTGAGCCACAGGCACCGCCCCAATCCAAACATATAGAATGATTTATGGGAAGAATTTCGGGAGTCAGCTGGAAATTTTCAGTTGGTGAAAGTTAGAACATGCCTGTTTTTAATTTATCTCATTTTTGTAATGTTAGGAAAGATAGTATAGTAGAGAAGATTTGTTTTTGGCAGATTTTGGCCGGGGCTGGGTTTGAACTTATCACCTCCGGCATATAGGGCCAGCGCCCTACTCCTTTGAGCCACAGGCGCCACCCTAGAAGATTTTTTAGGGTTTTTTTTTGTTTGTTTGTTTGTTTGTTTTGCAGTTTTTGGGCGGGGCTGGGTTTGAACCCACCACCTCTGGCATATGGAGCCAGCGCCCTACTCTTTTGAGCCACAGGCACCACTCCCCTAGAAGATTTTTTAAAGTAGTAGAATATGCGATGAATCTAATACTTTACTCCTGTGGTGTACTTAAAATTATTTTCTTTATATTTAAGGTACATAAAATTTACTGCATAATTGTAGAGGAAATGTAGAAAATCTTTGGGGAAGAATGTCTTTCTGACTTGATGTTTTTACTAACATTAACAATTCTTTGAAAGTCCTTTTTTTGTTTGTTTTGTTTTTGAAAGTCATTTTTGGTAGTCCTCTTATCTGCTGAAATTCATACAGAAGCTGAGCTGATGAGATTTAGGTTTCACTGTGTTGGTTTCCATTCTCTAGCAGTACAAATCAAGTAGAACTCTAATAGAATATTTAAGAGTGTCATCTCACAAATAATCAGAAAATCAATCTAGGTGTATAAGAAGACAAGTTTCAATAGGTGTAACTTTTGCCATGACTATAAAACGAGTCTGTGCTCCTGCCTAATTTTTTTTTTTCTTTTTTTTTTGAGACAGGGCCTCCCTGTGTCTCCCTGGCTAGAGTGCAATGGCATCATTGTAGCTCACTGCCACCTCAAAATCCTGGGCTGAAGCAGTCCTCCTGCCTCAGCCTCCCAAGTAGCTAGGACTAGAGTTCTGTACTACCACACCCAGCTAACTTTGGTGGGGTTCTTTTTTGTTTTGTTTTGTGTTTTGAGACAATCTCAAGCTGTCACCCTGGGTACAGTGCTGTGGCATCACAGCTCACAGCAACCTCAAAGACTTGGGCTCAAGCAGTTCTCGTGCCTCAGCCTCCCAAGTAGCTGGGACTATAGGTGCCCACCATAGCTCCTGGCTATTTTTTTTTTAAAGATTTAAAGATTAATTAATTAATTAATTAATTTTGCAGTTTTGGGCTAGGGCCGGGTTTGAACTCGCCACCCCTGGAATATGGGGCCAGCGCCCTACTCCTTGAGCCACAGGCACTGCCTGGCTATTTTTTGGTTGTAGTTATTGTTGTTTGGCAGGCCCAGGCTGGATTTGAACCCGCCAGCTCCAGTGTATGTGGCTGGCACCCTAGCTGCTGAGCTACAGGCAACCAACCCACTTTTGTGTTTTTTGTTTAAATCAGGTGTGGCCCTTCCTCAGGCTGGTCTTGAACTCCTGGCCTGAAGCAATCCTTCCACCTTGGCCTTGGAAATTGCTAGGATCATGGGCATGAACCAACTGCTGTTTGGCCCATCCACCTTAGTTTTTGGAAGATAAGTAATCTTATCCACTAATCCACTTTATTAAATTTTTTTTTTTTTTTTGAGACAGTTTCACTTTGTCTCCTGGAACTACAGGTATCTGCCACAACACCAGTGATTGTTTGTTTGTTTGTTTAGCAGGCCCAGGATGGGTTTGAACCCACCAGCGCCAGAGCTTATGGCCGGCACCCTAACCACTGAACTATGGGCACCCAAGCCAAAACTTACATTTTTTTTTTTTTTGAGACAGAGCCTCAAGCTGTCACCCTGGGTAGAGTACTGTGGCATCACAGCTCACAGCAACCTCCAATTCCTGGGCTCAAGCGAGTCTCTTGCCTCTGCCTCCCAAGTAGCTGGGACTACAGGCACCCGCCACGACGCCCGGCCATTTTTTTTTTTTTTTTGGTTGCAGCTGTCATTGTTGTTTGGCAGGCCCCGGCTGGATTCGAACCCCCCAGTTCAGGTGTATATGGCTGGCACCTTAGCCACGTGAGCCCTAAGCCCTGTTTATTTCTCTTAAACTTAGATATGAACTACTGATTCATTAAAAGACAAATTCAGCATTACAGAAACAAACTTTTACTCATCTAATCTCTTTTTTTATCCAATCTCTTAAGATAACAAAATAAATATCAGAATAATTGAATACAAGAAGAACATCAACTTCTTAGGTTTTTTTATTTAAATGGTATTAAGATTTTATTTATTTAGTTAGAGACAGAGTCTTACTCTGTTACCTGGGCTGGCCTGCCATGACCTCTGCCTCACTCACAGCAACCTCAAATTCCTGAGTTCAAGTGACCTTCTTGCCTCGGGCTCCCTAGTCAGAGTGTTAGGATTATAGGCCTGAGCCACTGTGCCTGGCCTAGTATTAAGCTTCTAGAAGTTGACAATATTGTTTTAAAAGTTTGTTTCATGGCTCGGCACCTGTGGCTCAATGGGCTAAGGTGCCAGCCATATACACCTGATCTGACGGGTTCAAATCCAGCCTGGGCCCACCGAACAACAATGGTGGCTGCAACCAAAAAATGGCCGGGCATTGTGGCAGGCACCTGTGGTCCCAGCTGCTTGGGAGGCAGAGGCAGGAGACTCAGTTGAGCCCAGGAATTGGAGGTTGCTGTGAGCTGTGATGCCACAGGACTCTATCCAGGGTGACAGCTTGAGGCTCTATCTCAAAATAAATAAATGAATAAAATAATTTTTTAAAAAGTTTGTTTCATTGACAGATTGATGGAAACAGGGTCTCACTATGTTGCCCAGGCTGGAATGAAGTGGCTTTGCTTAGGCACACCATAACCTTGAACTCCTGGGACCAAGCAATCTTCGTGACTTAGTCTCTCACATAGCTGGGACTATGACCACATGCCATCACACTTTTTCATTTTGAAAGTTTAAAATGGCATAGATTATGGGGTGAGGGGTGAACTTAGTTTTCTTTCTTTCTTTCCTTTTTTGTTTGGGAAAGAGTCTCCCTCCTTTGCCCAGGATAGAATGCCGTGGCTCTAGCCCAGCTCAGGACAGTCTCATATTCTTGAGTTCAAACAATCCTTCTGCCTCCGCCTCCCAAGTAAGCTGGGACTACAGGCGCCCGCCACAACACCCGGCCATTTTTTGGTTGCAGCCGTCATTGTTGTTTGGCGGGCCCGGGCTGTATTCCAATCCACCAGCCTAGGTGTACCTGGCTGGTGCCTTAGCTGCTTGGGCTACAGGCGCCGAGCCAGGAGTATGTATTTTTCAGGGAACTCTTCATAGCAGTTTTTCATCACATAACAATGTGGTATTCCCACTAAAAGGTGATGATACTCCTGTTTTCCTTGATCTGTTCAAATGGGATCAATTGCTGAACAGCTGTTTGGACTAAAACCAAACTGTTAATCTAATCAGGCTTTCAAGAGGCAGTTATTTTGATTAGAGGGATCATATATGAATGGACGTTGGCAGCTTCTTATGTCCATCTCAGTGAGGCACACAAACTCAACCCTTGTTAGGAACCAGAGGTCATTGAAGGTCAGGTAAAAAGAGGTTTATCAGATGATGGATGCATAAAACCCCATTGAAAAAAAAGGATAGCCGAGCTTCGTAGGAACTAAAAGCCATTAGGAACCAAGGAAGGATGTTTCTTCTATCTCCTTTGCTTGTTTCTTGTCTCTCTGAAGCTACTTAGTCTTTCATTACTGCTTTCCTTTGGAATTCTCTACTTACTAACTGGCATGCCTAAGGCTGCAAATGCCATCAGCCTTTTCTTTTTTGGAGACATCCTCACTCTGTAGCCCTGGGTAGACAGTACTGTGACCTATTGCTCACAGCAACCTCAAACTGCTTCCTCCCAAGTAGCTGAGACTGCAGGTACCCCTCGTAACACTGGCTGTTTTTTTCTATTTTTAATAGAGATGGGGTCTTGATCTCGCTCAGGTTGGTCTCAAACTCCTGAGCTCAGACAATCCACCCACCTTGGCCTCCCAGAGTGCTAAGATTATAGGTGTGAGCCACTGCACCTGGCCCTGCCATAGGCATTCAGTTAATGTCACTTCTAGCTCTGGGGAACTGACTCCATAGACTAACTTCATTCTGATTCTGAATTCAAATTCACTCAGTTTTAATTTCCCAGGAGAGAATTTGATTGGTTTGGTGTGGTTGGGTGTCTAGCTCCGGTCCAATCAGCTGTACCCAGGATGAGCTAGGGGTTACCTGACATGGTGGGCTGGTTCTTCCAGGAGGAGGGTATGGTATGCAGGAAATGATAGACAGCTCCAGAATATTTTCTAAAAGGGTAATAGCAGCTGCCTCTTTGCTACTTCTTTTCTTACCAATTTTCAAGCTCTTTAAAGAGAAAACACACTTTTTCATCTTTATCTTTACCACCATACTTAGCTCAGTACTTCACACATAGAAATACCCAATAAATAAAAAAAGAAGGCTGGGCACGGTGGCTCATGCCTGTAATCCCAGTACTCTTGGAGGCTGAGGAGGGTGGATTGAGCTCAGAAGTTCAAGAACGGCCTGATCCAAAATGGGCATTGCAGTGGGCCCCTGTAGTCCCAGCTACTTGGGAGGCTGAGGCAAGAGAATCACTTGAGCCCAAGAGTTTGAGGTAGCTGTGAGCTATGATGCTACGGAACTCTACCCAGGGTGGCAAAGTGAGACTCTGTCTCAAAAATAAATAAATAAAATACAATGAAAACAAATAAATAAATAAAGACACAAGGTGGTCATACCTAGTTCTAATTACACATACTTCTAATACTGCTGACCATAACCCATTTGGAGGTTGAGGCAAAAAAAAAAAAAAAAAGGCATATTATTCCTGAGTTCTTTCTTCCAGCACTGCTTAAGCATATGTAAAGTGCTCTATACATTATTACATGTGTTATCCCAGTTGTCCACTAATAAACCTATGAGGAAACCAGAGCTCATAAGAGTGAAGTAACTTGCCCAAGGACACAAAACCCAAAGCCCGAAATACTGTGTTAATCATAAGCCTAAATCATAGCCTAGCCCTTTGGCACTAAATTGTCCTTCCTCTAGCACTTTGAGGAATTGTGAATGAGGCTGAGAGATGAGGCTAAGGGGAGAGGTGTCGACTGAGTCAAGGTCAAATTTATGGAACTAAACAAAATTGTTCCATGCCAACGTTTTTTGAAAGCATTTTGAACGTGGCCTTGGGCCCTTCATGGTTCTGAAGTTTTCCTACAACTCTTCTTAATTGAGTCTTTCCAGGCTGAGCTGCAGGATTTAGGCAATTCAACAACAAAAAAAGTTCTTAGAATTTCCTTTTTATCCCTTTTAGTTGAGTGATAATATGTCTCCCAGCTTTCTGCTTTTAACCGCTGGAAAATATTCTGGAAATCTGAGTCAAGATCTGGGTCAGGGCTGCCATTTTTTATTCTGCCTTGCACAGCAAGGGCTGGAATCCAGCCTGGCCTCCACTCACCAAGTCATGTACCCTGGCACAAGGCTATACTGCCTGGAGGGGGAGGTGCTGTATTCTAAGTAATATCCTAAGGCACCCCATGGGTGCCCTGTGGGCTAGGGGCAGGGAGCAACCTTGGATGGATATGACAATGTTGTAGATTGACCTCCCCTCCCTTTTTTTTGAGACAGAGTCTTACTTTGTTGCCCTTGATAGAGTGCTGTGCTGTCATAGCTCACAGCAACCTTAGATTCTTGGGCTCAAGCGATTTTTTTGCCTCAGCCTCCCAAGTAGCTGGGACTGTAGGCGGCTGGCACAATGCCTGGCTACTTTTAGAGATGGGGGTCTCATTCTTGCTTAGGCTGGTCTCGAACCTGTGAGCTCAGACAACCCACCCGCCTTGGCCTCCCAGAGTGCTAGGATTATAAGCATGAGCCACTGCACCTGGCCACAGATTTCCCCTTCTTTAGGCTTTTTTCTTTTTTTTTTCTTTAGGCTATTTTCCTTTCTCTCTTTTCTTTTTAGACAGGCTCTTTCTCTGTCATTTATACTAGGGTGCAGTGGCATCACTGTAGCTCACTGAAACCTCAAACTTCTGTGCTGAAGTGATCCTCCTGCCTCAACCTCTCAAGTAACTGGACTACAGCCTCAAACCAGGATGCAAGCTAATTTTTCTATTTTTAGTAAAGTTGAGGGTCTCGCTCTTGCTTAGGCTGGTCTCGAGCTCCTGAGCTCTAGGGATCCTCCCGCCTCAGCCTCCCAGAGTGCTGGAATTACAGGCTGGAGCCACTGTGCTTGGCCTGCTATAGGTTTTGATTATGACTCATGATAAATCTTTTTCTGCCTCTAATCCCTATTTTGACAAGAGGACTCAGAATTCTATAAGTCATTCTCAAGTGAAAGAGGGGTTGAGATTGGTGCCTAGAACTGGGTTTCCACATGTTGGAGGAGGGTTTCTCCTTACACCTCCCAGCTTGTCTCCAACCATCCACCCACACACTGCTAGTCCCATCCTCAGAGGAGAGAATCTTAACAGTCTGGGGACCAGAAGGGAAAGAAACTGGAACTTAGTTCGATAAAACATCTTGATGAAGAAGCAACCTAGGGAAGGCCAATATTCATCTTGAGAAAGGCTGAAGGAAATAGAAAATCTTCCATCCAACCCATACGTAGAACACAATGTGTATAGCACAGGGGTTACATAGCATGCATGGTCTCTTTATTTTTGTTTCTAGGTACTGTTAAAAAAGCCTTTTCAGGGGGTGGTACCTATGGCTCAGTGAGTAGGGCGCTGGCCCCATATACCAAAGGTGGCGGGTTCAAAACCAGCCCCGGCCAAACTGCAAAAAAAAAAAAAAAAAAAAAAAATCATATTTTGGGCGGTGCCTATGGCTCAGTGAGTAGGGTGCCTGCTCCATATGCCGGAGTTGGTGGGTTCAAACCCAACCCTGGCCAAAAAAAAAGAAAAAAAAAAGCCTTTTCAAGCTCAGCGCCTGTAGCTCAAGCTGCTAAGGCGCCAGCCACATGCACCAGAACTGGCGGGTTCAAATGCAGCCCAGGTCTGGTAACAACAATCACAACTACAACCAAAAAATAGCTGGGCATTGTGGCGGGCACCTGTAGTCCTAGTTATTTGGGAGGCAGAGCCAAGAGAATCACTTAAGCCCTGGAGTTGGAGGTTGCTGTGAGCTGTGCCGCCACAGCACTCTACCCAGGGCAAAAGCTTGAGGCTCCGTCTCAAAACAAACAAACAAAAAATGCCTTTCCAAATGCTGCCATGATTTTAATCATGTATATATGTTCATTCTTAGGAAAATAAATATACACACTTAGGAATATATTTGGTTCAGAATTGGGATTTTTAAGGAGGTAGAAAGGTTCTGAGTTTTCAGATCTCCTTCCTCATGCCCTGGGTGTTCATTCGATACCTGGAGATATTTATGTAGGCAGCACCTAGAAAATGACTTCCAGACAGTAAAGTCTGGTAATTAAAGATGATCTGTCTAGACAGAGAGATCTGGGTGGGTTCAACTCTCATCTCTGCCACTCACTCGCTGTGTTGCTATAAGCAAGTTGCTTAAACACTCTAAGCCTTGTTTTTCTCATCTGTACAATGGGGATAATAGATGTTTCTTCTTCATAACCTCCTTGAGAGGCTCAGGGAGCCAATGAATGCTCGCATGGAGCCGAGAACAGAGCTAGCACCTAGAAATGTCAGCTCCTCTCTTCAGGTCTCAAGATGTGAACCTAAATTCCGGCTGGAAACTTGTTGAACATCCAGGGCAGTTGTCATCTTTTATCGCAGGCCCCCTCTTTCTTCCACATAAATCCCTCAGAATTTGTTCGTTGTTGCCAGAATCTGTGTGATGGCTCCAACCAGGGAGAAGGTCTAGTGACCACAGCATGCATTTTTCCTGAGAGCACACAGGACAATGGCCTTCTCCAGGTGCCAAGAGTACAATCTGAGACTACTGAGCTTGTTAACAAGGGTGCAAAGCTGGTAGGAATGGGTTGCCTGTTGGATTTGCCTTCTCTGCAAAGTTGTGTGGAAAAATGAAAGGGCTGAAAACCCAGGACGCTGAGAGGAGAGAGTGCTCAAGGCAGCAAATTTTCCATTCTTACGTACAATTATTTCTACCTCTAGGGTGTAACAGAGCTTTCCAGTGGCTTCTCTTTATTTAAGGAGGTGGTAAAATGTAGTCAGTACAGCTGCTGAGGTTGGATAGACTAGAGGGGGCTAGGATCCTACTAGCCAAAATCTTTCGGGCAAGCTACTGAACCTCTAGAACCTCCTGAATCTCAGTTTTCCCATATGTAATGGAAATATTAACATCATCTAGCTCAAAACTTGTGTTTTGAGGATTAATTGGGATAATGAATGTGCCGTGCTCAGCACATAGTAAGTGCTCATAAGTACTGTCACCAGCTCTACTGTCATAATTATCACCTACCACTTGCTATTACTGAGTGTAAGATAGAAGATCCGAAAAGCACTCGGCCCACTGCTCACAGTTGGTACGCAATTAATGGAGGAACTTATAATGTTTGTGTTGTGACTGTCAACTATAGAAGCTTATTGTTTTCAAAGCTCTCCAAGGACTTGTGGCCTCACTCTCTAGGCCTCTGGTTTTCCTTCTGTGGCTTGTCCTCATCCTGTGAAAGGACAGTTTCCTGTGGCAGACATTGTGACCATCTCAACTGCCAGTTCCCCTTCTTCCTTGTGAACAGAACACAAATTTTGCTTTGGTGGCCATGGGCATAGCCCCAGGGTAGGAATCATGATCATTTTAAGCCATTTATGGCAGCCTCATTTACTTTTCCCTTAACTGGTTGAGGAGAAAGGATGGGAAACAATTCTGGCTAAAGAGGCACAAGGGAAAATATCATAAAAATAAAGGGGGAGAGGAGCATCAGATGAGCCCCATTTGGGCCCCTTACCTCTCTCTTTCTGCTTTAGGAACTGACATGTGAGGATGCAATGCTTGGAGCTGCAGCTGCATTTTTGTGACCATGAGGATAAAAGCCAACACTTTCGAGATGACAGAGAAACAGAAAGAGTTCAGATTCTTAATGGCATTGCTAAGTGGCCAAATCAACTATGAGGCTACTTGTCCTAGACTTCTTTTTTTGGTTTACAATAACTGTTCTTGTGATTTGGGCAATTGTTAATCTGGTTTTCTGCTTCTTAATTGGTTCACTCCTTTTCTGTTTGCCGAGCCTGGAAAATGACTGCTATTCAGATTCTGCCTAGACATAAAGACATTTTGTTCTCATTTTCTTCCTCTACATTTGGGTAATCAAGTGTCTTTAAATAAATTTCATTCTTGCCATTATAGCAAAACTGTTCTTGAAAAGGTCACGGATGACCTCTTGATTGACATGTCTAACAGCTCCAACTAATTTCACATCCTGCTGAATGCCTGCTCCACTGGTCAGCTTGACCGCATTCTTACTCCTGAAGTGGTGGGGCTTGCTGCTCTTTTTTTTTTTTTTTGAGACAGAGCCTCAAGCTGTTCCCCTGGATAGAGTGCTGTGGCATCACAGTTCACAGTAACCTCCAATTCCTTGGGCTCAAGCGAGTCTCCTGCCTCTGCCTCCCAAGTAGCTGGGACTACAGGCGCCCGCCACAATGCCCAGCCATGTTTTGGTTGCAGCCGTCATTGTTGTTTGGTGGGCCTGGGCTGGATTCGAACCCGCTAGCTCAGGTGTACGTGGCTGGCGCCTTAGCCTGTTGAGCCACAGGCACCGAGCCAGCTTGCTGCTCTTTCTTTCTACCTCTCTGATTCCTCTGCCATGGTCCGTCCTTCTTCGGCCTCCTTAACTACATAAGAACCGCTATTGTCTACCCTCTGCCTTTCCTTCAGGTGTTTTCTATGAATGCTGCCTTCATGTCCAAGCATTGATTACCATCGGTAGGTGCTCATGATCCCACATCCAGATTTCCAAGGCAGATCTTCCTTCAGTACCAGGTCCGTGCTTTTGTGGGCAGGATGTGCCACTTGGATGTCCCCACAGGACTGTCAACACCGTATTCCCTGAGCTGAACTCTGTCTCTTTATAAATTACTTCTCTATAACACACTTCACCATGCATGCTGGCCCACAGCTAGAAACCTCAGGGTCATCCTAAGCAAACTGTTCTCACCCAACATCCAATTAATCACCAAGTCTTAAAATTTTTCTATTCTCAGGAGTCTGTTGCCGCTTCCCCGGTTTAACTGCGTGGCCTCCATTTATCACTTCTACAGTGTACAAAACTTTCACCTGTCTCCAATCTCTCCCTTCTCTAACCATTTGCATTACTAGTGGAGTGGGTTTGCTAAAAACAAACTGAATTGAGGCCGGGCGCGGTGGCTCACGCCTATAATCCTAGCACTCTGAGAGGCTGAGGCAGGTGATTGCCTGAGCTCACGAGTTTGAGACCAGCCTGAGCAAGAGCTAGACCCTGTCTCTAAAAACAGCCAGGCATTGTGGCAGGCACCTGTAGTCCTAGCTGCTTGGGAGGCTGAGCCAAGAGAATGAATCACTTGAGCCCAAAAGTTTGAGATTGCTGTGAGCTATGACACCATAGCACTCTACTGAGGGTGACAAAATGAGACTCTGTCTCAAAAATAAATGAAAAATAAAAACAAACAGAATCATCTCACTGCCTTTGAAAATATCCTAAGGGGTAGATGTGTGTGTAAGGGGTCAATGTGGAGACTTTATCAGCCATCATATCCTCCAAACAAAGTCTATGCTTCATAGCAAGGCATAGCAAACATTCTAGTCTCTCTGAGTACAAACTAATTTTTGCGTTCCATCTGCTGCTACCTCCCCTTCACCATCCCTGCATCCTGAGCTCAGACTCCTGTGATCTCCTCTTTCTTTCCACTGTTACCTCTGATTAGATGCTGATTGATTATCAAGTCCCTGCATTCTGAACTCCTGGCATCTACCAGTTCTCAAATCAACTGTACTTTCCAAAAGCATTCTCTGACCCTAGGACTGGATCTAGTTTCTCAGCCTTGGCTTTATTAACCTTCGCAGTTGGATAATTCTTTGTTGACCTGTGCCTTTTGGATGTTTAGCAGCATCTCTTGCTTCTCCTTACTAGAAGCAGTAGCACCCCCAAGTCTTCAAACCCAGAAACGTTCCCAAACATTGCCAAATGTCCCCTGGGTAGCAGAACTGCACCTAGTTGAGAACCATTGAACTAGACCAAGTTCCCTTCTTTTTATTTTTGTAGAGTCTCACTTCATCACCCTCAGTAGAGTGCTGTGGCGTCACAGCTCACAGCAACCTCCAAATCCTGGCCTTAGGCGATTCTCTTGCTTCAACCTCCCGAGTAGCTGGGCACAGGTGCCTGCCACAACACCTGGCTATTTTTCTGTTTTGCAGTTCTGCCGAGGCCGGGTTTGAACCCGTCACCTTCGATATGTGGGGTCGGCGCCCTACTCGATGAGCCACAGGTGCCACCCATCCCCTTCTTATTATCCATAGCGTCCCAGCCTTCCTTGACCGTAACACCCACAATGCACTTTTTTTTTATATTGAGATGGAGCCTCACTTTGTCACCCTCAGTAGAGTGCTGTGGCCTCATAGCTCACTGCAACCTCAAAGTCTTGGGCTCAAGTGATTCTCTTGCCTCAGCCTCCCTAGTAGCTGGAACTACAGGTGCCCACTACAACAGCCAGCTATATTTTTTGTTTGTTTGGCAGGCCTGAGCCAGATTCAAACCCACCAGCCCTGAGCATGTGGCCGGCCCCCGGCGCCCTAACCACTGAGCTACAGGCGTGTTCCCACCCCACCCCCCTACCATAACATACTCTTGAAGTGACTTGTCTGATTGTCTCAATTGCTTTAGAAGACTGTTACCTCCAGAAGGTGTCTCCCAGGGCCTGGCACCTGGGAGACATATGATCTAGCTTCCCAAAGAGTGAATTCCATGATGGGAGCAACCTTGCCTGTCATCCTCACTGTCATATCCCCAGTGCTCAGCATGATGCTACCACATCATAGGTGCCCAATAAATGTTTGTTGAATGAAGGAATGATGGAATGCTCCCACTCAAACATTTCTTTATGAAACTTTCATTACAAATCCTAATCAGGCTCGGCACCTGTGGCTCAACAGGCTAAGGCGCCAGCCACGTACACCTGAGCTGGCGGGTTCGAATCCAGCCCAGGCCCAACAAACAACAATGACGGCTGCAACCAAAAAATGGCTGGGCGTTGTGGAGGGCGCCTGTAGTCCCTTGCTACTGAGGAGGCAGGAGACTCTCTTGAGCCCAGGAATTGGAGGTTGCTGTGAGCTGTGATGCCACAGCACTCTATCCAGGGTGACAGCTTGAGGCTCTGTCTCAAAAAAAAAAAAAAAAGAATCCTAATCAAGGGACAGCGCCTGTGGCTCAGTGAGTAGGGCACCAGCCCCATTTACCCAGGGTGGGAGGTTCAAACCCAGCCCCGGCCAAACTGCATCAAAAATAGCCAGGCGGCTTGGCGCCTGTGGCTCAATGGGCTAAGGTGTTAGCCACGTACACCTGAGCTGGCGGGTTCGAATCTAGCCCGGGCCCACCAAACAACTATGGTGGCTGCAACCAAAAAACGGCCGGGCATTGTGGTGGGCGCCTGTAGTCCCAGCTAACTGGGAGTCGGAGGCAAGAGAATCTCTTGAGCCCAGGCATTGGGGGTTGCTGTGAGCTGTGATGCCATGGCACTCTATCCAGGGTGACAGCTTGAAGCTCTGTCTCAAAAAAAAAAATAGCTAGGCATTGTGGCAGGCGCCTATAGTCCCAGCTACTTGAGAGGCTGAGGGAAGAGAATCACCTAAGCCCAAGAGCTGGAGGTTGCTGTGAGCTGTGACAGAACAGCACTCTACCGAGGGCGATAGAGTGAGACTCTGTCTCTACAAAAAAAAAAAAATAATAAAAGAATCCTAATCACAGTCTTGAATCTCATCTTCTCTTTCCTCCACATCATTTCACCCATGGCCCTGTATCCCACCTCTTAGTACCTTGGATAACGATACAGTGAAGATGATATGTTAATACATGTTTGTGGACTCATTGAGGCCTCCTTCCAGAAACAGAAAAACAGAGTCCAGTCTTGTGCCCAGGAATCTCATAGTCTAGCTTGTCCTTCTGTCACTCCTATCCTGCCTCTGGTGGCCCTCAGCAACACCTGCCACACATATGCTGGTCGGAGTGTAAGAATCATTGGGAACTGCTGAGAATTGAAAGCCCACCTCCACTCCATGGTGCTTTGCGCCTCACTCTTCCCTGACTGTACCCCCAGCCCCAGGGAGGGCTGTAGACACGGGAGGCGGCGGGAACTACCACCCCTGGAGGGTACCCTCTGCAGCATGCCCACTGCCTCATACCCTGAAATGAAGAGGCCACCCAGGGCTCCACGGCACTATTCAAATCAACAAACGCGTACAATGGTTGGACATCTGCCTGCTAGGGAGAAGAGGAATTGGGGAGCTTTTTTTAGGCATCGTAGATGGTTAACAGCATCTGTGGGGAGAAGATGCTGAAGTTAATATTTATAGTCCGCATCCAACCCCAAGTAACAGCACAGAGGCTCAGTGTTCAGCTTGAGGTCAGCCCCGTGTAAACAGCCCGGTGAGGTGCAGACACACACTCAGGACCCTTGGACTCTGTGTGTTGCAATCCAGATGTTTGGCAAAGGTGATGAACTCGGGTCACTGACGGCGGGAGAGGATGTGCTGCTTTCTTCTAGCATCTTCCACAGGGAGCTCTGGACAGTAGACCTGGCCCCGAGCCCATTTTCCTCGCCAGAGTCAAGAAACAGTAGCAGCTGCAGTTGTTGCTAGGGATGAGGGATCATCCACTTGGGAGTTGAGATAGTCAGGCGGAGGAGGTGGGTAGCAGGAAGGAGGTCATGAAATTGACCGTGCTTAACCGCTGCCCACGTTTGGATTACTTGGAGACAGTCTGCAATGGAAACAATATTAGGCTTTTAATGACAGCCCCGACAAACATGATCCGTATGACCAAATCAATCTCGAGAGCAACTGCTATCACTTATCAAAGGAGGATTTGCCAAGTTGCGTGATTCTTCTAGAGCTTTCCTAGACCCACATTTTTACCTCTGACACATGTAACGAGTAAGGGGTTTGAACTTTGGGAGTTTAATGCAAAGCACATATGTTGTTTGCATTTTGTTTTGTTTGCTTGTTTTTATGTTTGCAAAATACGTTATATAAAAAAAGAACCATATAGCAATAAAATGGTAATGTGAACACAAACCCTCCAAAAGGATACAACATATTTCTATTGAAAGGTGACAACCACCTTCACTTTATCCACACACAAAAAATGTATAAAATGATAAAAGGGGGCCATTTTCATTCACAGATTGTGAATCCCTACTGTTTACTACTCTCCAAATGATTATTTTGGGGGCATGACTTAAATAAGAATTTTCAAAACGAAGTGGCTCCTGGCATAGTGAACAGAACACTGATGCCGGCAGCCGGGCGACTTGGACTCCTGCCCTGACGGCTGACCCCGGCCTCCTGGTTTCCAGCCCCAGCACTCCACTCAAAGTGCTCTTGTCAAGGGTACCAATGCCCTTCCAATTGCCAAATCCAAATGGCATTTTTTCAGCCCTCTTCTGACCTGAACTCTGTTCAGCCAGATGACATAATTGCCTACTCTTTCCTCCTTGAAACACTCTTACCCTGTGGCCTTCAGTGACACCACCCTACCCTGGTTATTCTCCAGTTTGCTCCATCACTCGTTCCAAGATCCTCTCATAGGCTGTTCTTTTTATTTTTTTCTTCAGTAGCTACAGGGCAGCTACTGGGGCCTTTAGCTCCAGGAGATAGGGCTTATTGATTCCATTTTACAGATATGGAAACTAAGCCTCTGAGGGATTAAGGGGCACTCACCCATGGTCACTTAACTGATAAGTAGTAGGTCTAGGAATCCCAACCTGTGTCTGAATCCAATCAGGAAGCATTGGCTGGGCTGCCCCACCTACCCCAATGACAGGTGGTATGGTGGACTCTGTAACTGTCATTCTGTTCCTGAGGACTGGGGAAAGCCAGAGATTGTTTAAACCTTCAACGCAAAGTTTTTAAACGTTAAGGACTGATCTGCGTCACTGGCAGGTCTGCTGAGTGAAGCCCAGCAGCTGGGCCAGCCCAATGGAAAACCATGGGGTCCGATGACCAGGAGTCCAGGTTCACAGTCAAGATGTTTGTGACAGGTGGAAGACCTTCAAAGAACATACCCAGGGTCAAAGAAGAAGAAACTACTCATGAGGAGTAACCAACAAAAAAATGAGTGCCGTGGCGAAGAATCAGATGAGATCCTCTCCCGCAAGGGATGACAACACAGCTGTCTCAGAAGATACCATCTAGAAAGAGATTATGGGAATGACAGAGAGGGAATTCAGGTCATGGATGGCAAAAATGATAAAGGGAATCAAAGGAAAAGTAGAAGACCAGCAAAAGAAAATCCCCAAGAATTGGGTGGCGCCTGTGGCTCAGTGGGTGGGGCGCCTGTCCCATGTGCGGAGGGTGGCAGGTTCAAACTGCAACAAAAAAAGAGCCGGCCGTTGTGGTGGGCGCCTGTAGTCCCAGCTGCTTGGGAGGTTGAGGCAAGAGAATCGCCTAAGCCCAGGAGTTGGAGGTGGTTGTGAGCTGTGTGATGCCACGGCACTCTACCGAGGGTGAAAAAGTGAGGCTCTGTCTCTACAAAAAAAAAAAAAAAAATCCAAAAATTGTCCAAGAATTTAAGTCCAGAGTCAAATTCTCAGGTGCCTTTCTCAGGTGGCCCCTCCCTAAAATACTGGTGCGCTCCAGAGTTCAGCGTGGGGCTGCTTCTCCTCTGCCAGGGCTCATGCACAGTCCAGCCCCCAGTGAACCAAAGTCTGCCCTCTGATCCTTGTTTCCGACTGTTTCCAGGAAATCTTCATTTGCATATGACACCTCACCCAACGATTGGTGAGAATCAGTTTAAGCCTTAAACTCCTTAAACTTTAAGGAACAAT
Organism: Arctocebus calabarensis; assembly: GCA_963573935.1. Classification (NCBI taxonomy): domain Eukaryota; kingdom Metazoa; phylum Chordata; class Mammalia; order Primates; family Lorisidae; genus Arctocebus; species Arctocebus calabarensis. The sequence continues at coordinate 30,119 of CAUYON010032868.1, read as the reverse complement.
TACAGGACTCAATTCTACCAGTAAGACAAGAAGGGGAAGATTGCTGGGGATGTGTAGGAAAAGTTTTTCTCCTCCCTAAAAGGACACATGAAAAATGGTCCCTTTTCTTTTTCTATCAGGGAGACCAGGGGCTTCCAACTATATTAAATAATAAATTGTTTCATTATTTGACTCACTGACGGTCACCCAAGTTAGAAAGGTGGGTATTGCTTTTGACTCTTCCTCTTGCCTCACCCACAAAATCCACTCATGAATTAAGTGTAGGAGATTTTACTATTGAAAATGTGTCATTCTTTCCAATAGTTCTCTCCCTGTCCTTTTCAGTTTTTCAGTTCTTTGCCATTTTTACTGGTCTTCTGTCTCCTTTCTTGCTATAATCTAAGCCAGTACCATCTACACTGCTCCCAAAGAGATTTTTAAAATTCAGTATGAGTCCTGCAACTTTCCTGATTATAGTCTGTGAATAGCCCACTATTGTCTTCGAGATGAAATCCAAACCATCCACATGATTTGTATGACGCTTCAAGCCAGGGCTTACCTTTCCAGATTCTTACCTCCAGCACACTGATTGCCTTACAGCCCCCAAGCACTGCTCCTTAGCATCACAGCAAGTGTTGTTTCCTGACTGATGCCCTCCCAGACTGCTCTGCCTGAACAATACTAGCTAGCCAGTTTCTTCTCATGCAGCTTGTTTTGCTTCTCTTACTCTGTAGCAGTATGACTCTCAGGCATGCCAGAAATATCTTACCTGGGCGGCGCCGCCGGTGGCTCAGTGAGTAGGGCGCCGGCCCCATATATTGAGGGTGGGGAGTTCGAATCTGGCCCCAGGCCAAACTGCAACAAAAAATAGCCGGGCATTGTGGGGGGCGCCTGTAGTCCTAGCTACTTGGGAGGCTGAGGCAAGAGAATCTCCTGGTGAGCTGTGATGCCATGGCACTCTACTGAGGACGACAAAATGAGACTCTGTCTCCAAAAAAAGAAAAAAAGAAATCTTTCCTTTTTGTCGTCTCTCTCCTTTTGATTTTCATTTTGAACCCACATTCTGACTTGGTTTCAGTGTTGGGGGTGTCCACCTGGTCTCAGGGTGTCTCTTTATCACAGAAACACTCCTGATCTTCTCTTCATGGCTCCTGCAAATACAGAACTCATCTTGGCAGAGTCCAGCCCAGGCTGGAGTCCCTGGGGTCTTGCCACCTTCCCAGTGCCCTGTTTGTGGGCAGGCCCATCACGTTTTCTGGCCCACAACCCACTCTGCCTTATGATCCCCTTGTCTTCTTTCTCCAGCACCTGGAAAAAGATCTCTCCTTTTCCTTCTTCCTAACATTTATCTACCCTTTACCTCTTCTCAGTTGCCCTGTGGGAACTTTGAGAGTTTAGAATTACAGAACATGGGACGTGAAAGACAGAGATTGACAGGCCTTATTGCTTCTACCCTGTCACATTTCTTGCTCAAGACAGACAGTACGGGCTTAGCTCAGTGAGTAGGGCGCCGGCCACCTACACCAAGGCTGGTGGGTTCAAGCCCAGCCCGGGCCTTGTAAACGACAATGACAACTGCAACAAAAAATAGCCAGGCGTTGTGGCAGGTGCTTGTTGTCTTAGCTACTTGGGAGGCTGAGGCAAGAGAATCGCTTAAGCACAGGAGTTGGAAGTTGCTGTGAGCTGTGACGCCACAGCACTCTACCAAGGGCAATGTAGTGAGACTCTGTCTCAAAAATAAAAAAGACAGGGCAGCACCTGTGGCTCAGTGAGTAGGGCACCGGCCCCATATACCGAAGGTGGCAGGTCCAAACCCAGCCTCGGCCAAACTGCAAAACAGAAAAATAGCCGGGCGTCATGGTGGGCGTCGGTAGTCCCAGCTACTCAGGAGGCTGAGGCAAGAGAATCACCTAAGCCCAGGAGTTGGAGGTTGCTGTGAGCTGGGACGCCACAGCACTCTACTGAGGGCAATAAAGTGAGACTCTGTCTCTACAAAAAAAAAAAAAAGACAGACAGCACAGGCCCAACAACCTACCAACAACCTACTTGGGAAAGGGGAAGCCACTAGGGGACAAAAGACCACAGAGCAGTGATGACGGATTACCAGGCCCCCATCCTGTTCTCATCGTCTATCTGCTTGTGTCTCTTTCTCACAGACCATGAGGCCTGTGGTATGGTCAGCCCCTGATATCTGGCTCATAGTGGGTACCTCATGAATATCAGTCATAGACTCGGTGCCTGTGGCTCAACGGGCTAAGGCGCCAGCCACGTACGCCTGAGCTGGCGGGTTTGAATCCAGCCCGGGCCCGCCAAACAATGACAGCTGCAACCAAAAAATGGCCGGGCATTGTGTCGGGCGCCTGTAGTCCCAGCTACTTGGGAGGCTGAGGCAGGAGACTTGCTTGAGCCCAGGAATTGGAGGTTGCTGAGAGCTGTGATGCCACGGCACTCTCTCCAGGGTGACAGCTTGAGGCTCTGTCTCAAAAAAAAAAAAGAATACCAGTCATAACTAAATATAAAAGTAAGAAAAGAATGGGCTTTGAGTCAAGAGAGCTGAATGAGTCCTGCCAACTGCCTTCTTAGTTGTGTGACCTTGGATAAGAGTTTTGGAAACGGACACAAGAGGAAGTGAGAGACAGTGCGCCTCAAAGGTCTGGAGTTTACACTTCCCCCTCTTCTTGGGTTTCCCAGATTCTGACTCACTTTTACCACCTCCCCATCCTCTAGTGGCCCAGACTTCTACACACATGCCTCTCTGCCTTGCAAACCTATGTTGTGCCGAAGTAGATTTTTGGTCTTGCTTTTCCAGGTGGGTCCCTTCCCTTCCTCTGGGATTCTTGAGTTTCAGAGATTTCGTTTGTGATGAAGTACAAAGAACTTGAAATTCTGGTTCGGCCACACCCTGGCTGTGGGATGTGGGACAAGTGTGTGTCTTAGTTTCCTCATCTAGAAGACAAGAAGGATGATAACTAATTCACTAAATCCTTCCACGCATGGGCTCCAGGGCCCAAGCTGCCTGAGTTCAAATCTCAACCCAGTCACTTTCCAAATCTGTGACCTAGTGAGAGTGATTTAACTGTTCTCTCCCTTCGTTTCCTTATTTATAAAAGGAGCACCATAAATAGAATCTTACATCTGTTGTTATTATCCCCAGGGCAGCCTCTCTTTAGCCACCCACAAATTCATGGTGTGTGTATTAGCCTGCGGGGACTGTCAAAATACCACTCCATTGAGGCAACTTAAACAAGTGAAATTTATTTCCTCACCGTTGGGGGGCTAGAAGTCCAAGATCAAGGTGACAGCAAGGCTGGTTTCCTCTGAGGCCTCTCTCCTTGGCTTACAGACGGCTGCCTTCTTGCTGTGTGTTCCTGTGTTCATTCCTCTCTGTGTACATATGTCTGATGTTTCCACATGTGTCCAAATTTCCTCTTCTTATCAATACCAGTCAGACTAGGCCCATCCTAATGGCCAGATTTTAACTTAATCACCTTTTTTTCTTTTCTAAAGACCCTATCTTCTTCTTCTCCTTTTTTTAAGATACAGAGTCTCACTTTGTCGCCCTTGGTAGAGTGCTGTGGCATCACAGCTCACAGCAACCTCCAGCTCTAGGGCTTAGGTGATTCTCTTGCCTCAGCCTCCCAAGTAGCTGGGACTACAGGCGCCTGCCACAATGCCTGGCTATTTTTGGTTGCAGTTTGACCAGGGCTGGGTTTGAACCCACCATCCTTGGTATATGGGGTCAGCGCCCTATTCACTGAGCTACAGGCACCACCAAGACCCTATCTTCTAATAAAGTCTTATTTGAAGGCAGCCACTTTCAACATATATGTTTTGATGGGGATGTGGATGGGCGGGCACAATTTGACCCATAACAACATATAAATAGACTCTAACATCAGATTTCCTGTGGGTGAGTCTGTGTCTTTTTTTTGTTTGTTTGTTTTTTGAGACAAAGTCTCATTTTTTTGCCCTTGGTAGAGTGCCATGGTGTCATAGCTCATAGCAATCTCAAACTCCTGGGCTCAAGTGATTCTCTTGCCTCAGCCTCCCAAGTAGCTGGGACTACAGGCTCCTGCCACAACAACGGCTAATTTTTAGAGATGGGGTCTTGCACTTGCTCAGGCTAGTCTCAAACCTGTGAGCTCAGGCAATCCACCTGCCTCGGCCTCCCAAGTGCTGGGATTAAAGGCATGAGCCACTGCGCCTGGCCTTGAGTCTCTCTGTTATATCCTTAATTAATAAATCCCAGGATATTTAGGTTCTAAGAATCCTATCTGTGGTATAGAAGTGATATTATTCAATCAGAAAGACAGGTTTTGGAAATGTGTCAGTCTCAAGAATGACCTTGGGTGAGTCCTGCACCCTACTGATAGCTTTGTAATGAAGAGGATGATGATAATTCATACCGAGGGCTGCTGTGACAATTGAGGGCAATAATGTGTGTGAAAGCCCTCTGTAATCTCTGTGTCCCTGACTTTCTGCCTTTGAACTAAAAAGACAGAACTAGATGGTCTTAACTCTTCATTCTATCCTCAAAATCTGTGACTCTGATTCTAAGAGTAGAAATTCAAGTATCAAGATCAAGCTACTGGGGCTCAGTAGCACAGTGGTTATGGCCCCTGCCACATACACTGAGGGTGGCAGGTTCAAACTTAGCCAGGGCCAGCTAAACAACAATGACAACTGCAACAAAAGTAGCCAGGTGTTATGGCGGGTGCTTGTAGTCTCAGCTACTTGGGAGGCTGAGACAAGAGAATCACTTAAGACCAGGAGTTTGGGGTTGCAGTGAACTGTGACACCACAGCATTCTACCAAGGGTGACATAGTGAGACACTGTCTCAAAAAAAGAAAGAAAGAAAGAAAGAAAGAAAGAAAGAAAGAAAGAAAGAAAGAAAGAAAGAAAGAAAGAAAGAAAGAACGAACAAGGTACAGGGAAGCAATTTCTGGGCCCAAGGCTTCAATAAGTATTGTCAGGGTGGCACCTGTGGCTCAGTGAGTAGGGCTCCAGCCCCATATACCGAAGGTGGCGTCTTCAAACCTGGCCTTGGCTAAACTGCAAAAACAGAAAAATAGCTAGGCGTTGTGGTGGGTGACTATAGTCCCAGCTACTCGGGAAGCTGAGGCAAGAGAATCACCTAAGGCCAGGAGTGGGAGGTTGCTGTGAGCCGTGATGCCACAGCACTCTACCGAGGACAATAAAGTAAGACTATCTCTACAAAAAAAAAAGAAAAAATAGCCGGGCGTTGTGGCAGGTGCTTGTGGTCCCAGCTACTAGTGAGGCTGAGACAAGAGAATCACTTAAGCCCTAGAGCTGGAGGTTGCTGGCTAAACCCTAGAACTGGAGGTTGCTGTGACTTATGACGCTACGGCACTCTATCGAGGATGACATGGTGAGACTCTGTCTCTAAAAAATAAATAAATAAATAAAAATAAGTATTGCCTGGGCGGCACCTGTGGCTCAGCGAGTAGGGCACCGGCCCCATATACTGAAGGTGGCGGGTTCAAACCCAGCTTCAGCTGAACTGCAAAAACAAACAAACAAAAAAGTAGCCAGACATTGTGGCAGGCACCAGTGGTCCCAGCTACTTGGAGGCTGAGGCAGGAGAATCGCCTAAGCCCAGGAGTTGGAGGTTGCTGTGAGCAGTGTGATGCCACGGCACTCTACTGAAGGCGATAAAGTGAGACTCTGTCTCTACGAAAATAATAATAATAATATATATTGGCAAACAAAGGCAATCCCAGGATCATAGGGAACAACCAATCTGCTTATTCTCAAGGCCCACACTAGAGAAGTGCTAAGTGCATCACCAATTCACTGGGGTCTGGCACATATGGCTGGTCTACTTTGGCAACAAAAAGACCAGAGCCAGGTTCGGTGGCTCAAGCCTGTAATCTTAGCACCCTGGGAAGCTGAGGCCGGTAGATCGTTTGAGCTCAGGCATTTGAGACCAGCCTGAGGAAGAGCCAGACCCCATCTTTACCTGAAATAGAAAAACTAGCCGGCATTGTGGCTATCACCGGTAGACCCAGCTACTCAGGAGGCTGAGGCAAGAGGCTCACTGGAGCCCAAGAGTTTGAGGTTGCTATGAGCTAGGCTGATGCCTTGGCACTCTACCCAGGGCAACAGAGTGATACTCTGCCTCAAAAAAAAAAAAAAGAAAGAAAAGAAAAAGAAAATATAAATAAAAATATAGGGCTCAAAAAAATTAAAATAAAAATATAGGGCTTGGTGCTTGTAGCTCAGTGGCTAGGGCGCTAACACTTGCACTGGGGCTGGCAAGTTCAAACATGGCTCGGGCCTGCCAAACAACAATGACAACAACAACAAAAAATAGCTGGGTAGGCTCTGTGCCTGTGGCTCAAGCGGCTAGGGCGCCAGCCACATACACCTGAGCTGGCAGGTTTGAATCCAGCCTGGGACCGCCAAACAATGACGGCTGCAACCAAAAAATAGCCAGGTGTTGTGGAGGGTGCCTGTAGTCCCAGCTACTTGGGAGGCTGAGGCAGGAAAATCGCTTGAGCCCAGGAGTTGGAGGTTCTGTGAACTGTGATTCCACTGCACTCTACTCAGGGTGACAGCTTGAGGCTCTGCCTCAAAAAACAAACAAACAAACAAAATAGCTGGGTGTTGTGGCAGGTGCCTATAGTCCCAGCTGCTTGGGAGGCTGAGGCAAGAGAATCACTTAAGCCCAAGAGTTTGAGGCTGCTGTAAGCTGTGACGCCACAGCACTCTACCGAGGGTGACATAGTAAACCTCAGAAATAAATAAATAAATAAACAAACAAATAAAAGTAAAATTAAAATTAAATTTTAAAAAAGAATATAAATTTGTTGTCTCCCAGTTTTGAAGGCTGGGGAATCTAAAATCAAGGTGGTGGTGTGTACCGAGGGTTGCTCTCTGCTTCCAAGATGGCTCCTTGAATACTGACTGTGTCGTCCAGAGGGAAGGAACACTGTGTCTTCACATGGCAGAAGACAGAAGGGCAAAAAGGGGGATTCACTCCCTCTACCAAGCAGTGTTAGTCCATTTATGAGGGAGGAGCTTTGATGACCTAAGCCCCTTACAAAAGACCCCACTTCCCAACACTGTTGCATTAGAGATTAAATTTCCAATACACGAATTTTAGGGGACACATTCAGACCACAGCAGCCTGGGTTCCACGGTAAGGAGATGTGGGGTGGAGCTGCAGCTGCCCTGCAAACATGTGGCTTCAGCAAGAAATCAACCTTTGTTGGGACAAATCACAAAGATTTGGGAGTGTTCCCATAATATAACCAAGCATAACCTGACAGGTACAGGGAGCAAGAGGGCAAGTAGGCGGGCCAGTCAGGAGGCTGAAAGGTGATCCTAGCTTGGAGCAGAGTGACAGCAACAGAGATAATAGAAGTGGTCAGATTCACGATATATATGAAGGTCAAGTGCAAAGTCTGTGCTGATGGACTGATGTAGGCTGTGAAGGAAAGAGAGGAGTCAGAGTAACTCCAAGGATAATAGTCTGAATAACTGGATGGGTTACTGCAAAGAATACTCAGGAAAGTCACAGTGCCAGGCACGCAGCAAAGTACAAATGCTAGCTCTTGTGGTTATTACCTTAAGGAGAGAAGTAATATGGAATGTAGATGCCTGGAGAACTTTTCCATCCAGAATGATTAAAATTCAGATTTACTGAGATGCTATTCATATACAGTGGCATTCTATTCTTTAGTGTATAGGTCTGAGTTTTGACAAATGCATTTTGTCTTATAAGCACCTTCACAATGAAGACAAAGACTTTCCACCACCCCACCGCCATGCTCTTTTGTCGCTCCTCCCTTTATAGCCAAATCCTCTCTCTACTCCTATCCGCTGACAGCCACTGATCTGTTCTCCATCCTTATAATTTTGCCTTTTCCAGAAAGTTGCATAGATGGAGTCACATAGGAGTGACCTTTTGAGACCGGCTTCTTTCACTGACAATGTATTTGAGATTTCTTTCTGTTACATAGGTCAGACGTTTGTTCTTCTTAATTGATGAGTAGTATTCCATGGCATGGATGTACCACGATTCGTTTATCATATCAGCAGGTGAAGGGCATTTGGATTGTTTCCAAATTTTGGCAAGTGCTAATATAGCTGCTATAAATATCTGAGTACAGGTTTATGAGTGAACATACGTCTTTGTTTCTCTTGGTAAATCCCCCTAGGAGTGGGATTGTTGGCTCATATGGTACGTGTATGTTTAACTTTATAAGAAACTGCCAAACTGTTTTTCCAGAGGAACTGTACCATATTGCACGCCCACTGGCAATGTGTGAGGGTCGCTTCACTTCCTCCCCAGCGATAGGGATTGTTTCTTTGACTCACGCCACTCTAACGTGTAATAGTATCTCATCTTGGTTTTAATTTGCATTTCTCTCATGAATAATGATGTTGAACATCTTTTTTTTTTGAGACAGAACCTCAAGATGTTACCCTGGATAGGGTGCTGTGGCATCATAGCTCACAGCAACCTCCAATTCCTGGACTCAAGCGAGTCTCCTGCATCCCGCCTCCCAAGTAGCTGGGACTACAGGCGCCCGCCACAACACCGGGCCATTTTTTGGTTGCAGCCATCATTGTTGTTTGGTGGGCCTGGGCTGGATTCGAACCCACCAGCTCAGGTGTACGTGGCTGGCGCCTTAGCCTGTTGAGCCACAGGCGTCGAGCTGATGTTGAACATCTTTTCAGAGGCTTATTAGCTATTCATATATCTTTTGGTTAAATGTCCATTCACTTCTTTTGGTGATGCTTTCATCAGGTTGCTTGTCTTCTTGTTGTACAGTAAAAGTGCTTCATATATTCTGGATACAAGCCCTTTATCAGATACGTGTTTTGCAAATATTTTCTCCCAGTTTTTGATTTGTCCTTTCGTGTTATTCCTAACAGCGTCTTTCAAAGGGCGGAAGTGGGGGGGGAAAAAAACAAAGAGTAGAAGTGTTTAATTTGAAGTAGATTTTTCTACTTTATCTACTTTTTCTTTTATGAATCACTGTTTTTATTTCATATCTAGGAAATCTTTGCCTACCCAAGGCCACAGAGACTTTTCTCCTCTGTTTTCTTCTGGCCATTTTATAGGCTTAGGGTTTTACATTGAGGTATCTGACGTATTTTGAGTTACTTTTTGTAAGTGGTTTGAGGTATAACCCAGAACAAGTTTGAGCTGCGATATTTCCTACTGCGGAAGAGGCACATCAATAAATCTTCACATCTCTGATAAGCATGTGCACAGGTGACATAGTAACTGGTTGCAAAATCATGTTAGAGTTCAGCACAGACAGTCAGGGAAGCTCCACTGCTCTTTGACCTCAAGGTTGCTTCCTGAGAAGTTCATCCTGTCTTCAGCAACACTCTCCAGATGTCCCCAGCGATAAGCCCTGACTCTTTGTAGGCTCTCCCCAGTTCCTAAAACACTCCACCTCCAAGTAGTTAGTTGCTCCAAGAAAAGACTTTCTCTTTTTTTTTTTTTTTTTTTGAGACAGAGTCTCAAGCTGTCACCCTGGATAGAGTGCTGTGGCATCACAGCTCACAGTAATCTCCAATTCCTGGGCTCAAGCGAGTCTCCTGCCTCTGCCTCCCAAGTAGCTGGGACTACAGGCGCCAGCCACAACACCCAGCAATTTTTGGTTGCAGCCGTCATTGTTGTTTGGCGGGCCTGGGCTGGATTCGAACCTGCCAGCTCAGGTGTAGGTGGCTGGCGCCTTAGCTGCTTGAGCCACACAAGATTTTCTCTTTTAAACCAATGAAGGTAGATTCTGTGAAAGGTAGCAATTGGGATTCAATTTTTTTTTTTTGGAGGCAGAGTCTCATCCTGTTGCCCTGGGTAGAGTGCTGTGGAATCAGCCTAGCTCATAGCAACCTCAAACTCTTGGGCTCAAGTGATCCTCCTGCCTCAGGCTCCCAAGTAGTTGGGATGGGTGTGCACCACCACACCCAGCTAATTTTTCTATGTATATACATATATATATATATATATTTTTTTTTTTTTTTTTTTTTTATTAGAGATAGGGTCTCCCTCCTGCTAATTCGGGTCATCCTGGCCTCAGGGAATTCTCCCTGTCCAGCCTCCAGAGTGCTAGGATTATAGGCGTGAGCCACCACACCCTGCTGGGCCAGGATTGAAATCTTAATCTTGCTAGCTTTAGTGTTCTTAGGTGGCTTTTTCTGTCACCTTGTGATAGTGTTTTCTTTTTTTTTTTAATTTTTTTTTTTTTGAGACAGAGCCTCAAGCTGTCACCCTGGATAGAGTGCTGTGCCATCCACAGCTCACAGCAACCTCCAGCTCCTGGGCTCAAGCAAGTCTCCTGCCTCTGCCTCCCAAGTAGCTGGGACTACAGGTGCCCGCCAGAACGCCCGGCCATTTTTTGTTTGCAGCCGTCATTGTTGTTTGGGCCCGGGCTGGATTCGAACCTGCCAGCTCAGGTGTACATGGCTGGCACCTTAGCCTGTTGAGCCACAGGCGCCGAGCCAATGATACTGTTTTCTTGTTGCTCTTCTCCTCAATCACACTAGCAGTGAAAGTGCTACTAAAAGCATTTGTATCTTGGTACCCTTTAAACTTCAAGATAAAATCAGTGAGGGGAAAGGGTTAGGAAGGGAACACACAAATTTGCCAACCTGTGATTTGGCCAGTTGAGGACATACATTTTCAGAAGGGCAACTGTCATATACTATTGCCATCACTACATTGAAGAAGGGACATTTAAATTCCCAATCCTCCAAGACAAAAGTGAAGCAGCATAATCTCAGAATAAAAAGTCTCTTTGAGGATCGACTATTGGTAATTTACATAGACATAGAAAAGAATTCATACTTTTACCCTTATTTTTCTCGTTTTACTAAAGATTGGTGAAAACCTCACCCCAGACCACAGTGTGAGACTCAGACTAAAAGAAGGTATAACATGGGTGGGGCAAGGGTCAAACCTGAAGTATTTGGAAAAAGACTTTTCTATAGTACCTTTATTGAGTATTTCTAAGGTTCAAAGTCCCAGGCTTAGGGAGTATTCAGGTTTCCCTCTGGGGAGTAGCACTTGCAAATTTACAGGCAGGAGCAGCTGAGTAGATAACTTTCCAGACTCTCCCTTTGGCTTTTCAAGAAAGGAGGAAAGCCCTGAAGCTGACTGGCTGGGGTTGAAATCCCAGGCCTTTCTATAGGTTCTTCTGCTACCTCTCCTCCTGCAAGGGATCTGCCTCTCCCAAAATCTCAGGAGACTCCCAAATAGACAAATGTTCTTGGTAAACTATCAATGGCTTCTGCGGCAATCAGGATAAAGACCTCACTCCGAGCTCTGGCTACCCTGCCACCTGGCATCTATCAGGTGTCCTCTCCAGCTTCATCTTTTCTCTTTCTCTTTCTCTCTCTCAGCCTTCAGCTCCTCCGCAGTACCAGAGTCCCATCTATTTTTGCTTTCTTTCAAGCAATCTTCACCTTTACCTTTTCTGGTAAATCTCCCACCCCACTTCTCTCCCTTAGTACTGTCTTACCTTGCACCCTGCATTTTGTCTTTGTAGGAACTGTCATAATTTGTAGTCGATTACTTGTATAATGGCTGGCTCCTGAACTGGAATGTAAACTCCAAAAGATTAGAAGTTCTGTTTGCCTTCATCTCCTCTTCCAGTCCCTGGCATGGACATGTCACCTAGTTGATGCTGAAAGGAATTCTCTGCAACACATGTACACCAGGCACCGTTCTAGGCAGTGGATATATAATAAGTTGTGTGTAGGAGGGAAATACAACAGAAAAGAAACCCATGCCATTTGGAAGCTTATATTCTACTGGGGCTAGGATCTGCTAAAAGATAAGTCAACTGCAGGGTATGTTACACACAGTGATAACTGCTAAGGAGAACATCCTGTTGTGAGCTGGTATATGAAATTTTTAGATTGGGTGACCAGAGAAAACCTCATTGAGAATGTGACTTCTGAGTAAAGACCTGAAGGAAGTAAGGCTGCTGACCTTGTGGGTATCTCCGGAAAGAACATTCTAGCAAGTGCAAAGGCCCTGAGGCATTGAAGGTTAAAAACTGTTCCAGGAACAACAAGAAGCCAATGTGAATGAAGTAAACGAGGGGAAGAAAGTCAAAATGTGATCTTTTAATCTGTCCTAGGAATTATTTATTCATATCTTTTTTTTTTTTTTTTTTGAGACAGAGCCCCAGCTGTCACCCTGGATAGAGTGCTGTGGCATCACAGCTCACAAAATTAAAGCCTCTAAAGCAGTGGATCTCAACCTTCCTAATACCATGGCCCTTTAATACAGTTCCTGTGGGTCGAGATGCACAGGTTGAGAACCGCTGCTCTAAAGTTACAACCACATGGTAATGTGTAAGTCTGATCTGTTCCTAGAAATTAGTTCTCTATTCAGGAACCTCTTTTTAATTGAAAATATTTTTTTCGACTTTTGAAAAGGTAATACAGAACCAAAATTAAAAAAAAAATACTACCAAAGTCATTCCCCTAGGGATAAGTGAATTACAGTATATTTGCAATGTAATTCTACCCATTTAAGCAAACAAAAATGAATTATTGGTATAGGCAAGGACATGGATGAATATCACAAATATTAAATTGAGCAAAAGGTGCCAGCCAGGTAGAGTACATAGCATACGATCCATGTGCGTGTTGTTCATGAATAGGCAAACCTAATCTTTGGTAACAGAAGTTGGAATAGTGGTTACCTATGGCAGGGGCAAGTCACTGAGGATAGATATGTTTTATAAATGGATATGGATGTAGACACAAGGATATAGATACATGCACCAAGCTGCTGTGTGAAGATTTGTGTATTTTATTCTAAGCATAATAATAACAACAATAAAGTCAGTCTCTTTTCTACTACCTATGGCTCCCAGCTACCTAGTTACCCTCCTCTTTTCAGTTGGGTTCTCTCTTTTTTTTTGAGACAGAGCCTCAAGCTGTCACCCTGGGTCGAGTGCCCTGGCATTACAGCTCACAGGAACCTCCAACTCCTGGGCTCAAGAGAGTCTTCTGCCTCTGCCTCCTAAGTAGCTGGGACTAAGGCGCCTGCCACAATGCCCAGCTATTTTTTTGGTTGCAGTCATCATTGTTGTTTGGGTTGAACCGCAGCTTAGATGTGTGTGGCTGGTGCTTGGCCGCTTAAGCTACAGGCACCGAGCCTCAGTTGGGTTTCTTTTTTTTTTTTTTTTTGCAGTTTTTGGCCAGAGCCAGGTTTTTGACACCCCCCCCTCCCCCCGGGCGCTGCCTCCAGCATTGAGCCACGGGCCACCCCTCAGTTGGGCTTCTTTTTTTTTGATACAGAGCCTGGATAGAGCACTGTGACATCACAGCTCACAGCAACCTCCAATTCCTGGGCTCAAGCGAGTCTCTTGCCTCTGCCTCCCAAGTAGCTGGGACTACAGGCACCCGCCACAACGCCTGGCCATTTTTTTGGTTGCAGCTGTCATTGTTGTTTGGCAGGCCTGGGCTGGATTCGAACCCACCAGCTCAGGTGTACTTGGCAGGCGCCTTAGCCTGTTGAGCCACAGGCGCCAAGCCCCAACAAGCTCTTTTAATTCTCCTGATGATTTTCCTTTGATGATCAAAAAGATAATTATTTATCCTGCCTTTAAAAAATACCTGTCCCGGGTGGCACCTGTGGCTCAAAGGAGTAGGGCGCCAGCCCCATATGCCGGAGGTGGCAGGTTCAAACCCAGCCCCAGCCAAAAACTACAAAAAAAAAAAAAAAAAAGATGCCTGTCCCCCCACAAGATCCGTGGAAAGAAGATATTATTTTGCCCAGTTTTCAGATACAGAAAATGAGGTTCAACAAAGGTGAGAATTGGGCAGTGTCTGTGGCTCAAAGGTGTAGGACGTCAGTCCCATATGCTGGAAGTGGTGGGTTCAAACCCAGCCCCGGCCAAAAACTGAAAAAAAAAAAAAAAAATATATATATATATATATATATATATCAGTTGTTAAGCAGAATTCCATACAAGTGGTATCAACCATTTTCCTTGCTATGTGACCTTGGGCAAGTCATATCACCTTTTTTTTTTTGTCTAGAGACAGAGTGTCCATTTATCCCCTTCTACAGGCAGTGGCGTCACACAGCTCACAGCAACCTCCAACTCCTGGGCTTAGGCGATTCTCTTGCCTCAGCCTCCCAAGTAGCTGGGACTATCGGCACCTGCCACAATGCCCAGCTATTTTTGTTGTTGTTGCAGTTTGGACGGGCCGGGTTTGAACCCTGCCACCTTTGGTATACTGGGGGCCAGCACCCTACCCGCTGAGTCACAGCTGCCGCCCAAGTCACATCACCTTGAGTCTCAATTTCCTGAGAAATGTGAATTACAACAGGTTCTTCTTACAAGCTTTTTTTTTTCCTTTGAGACAGTCTCATTCTGTCGCCCTGGGTAGAATACCATGGTATCATCATAGCTCACAGCAACCTCAAACTCTTGGGTTCAAGCAATCCTCTTGTCTGAATCTCCTGAGGAGCTGGGACTACAGGTGCCCCCAGCCATGCCCAGCTAGTATTTTTCTATTTTTAGTAAAGAGGGGGTCTCACTCTTACATGGGGCCTTTGAGCCATAGGCGCCGCCCAGGAGTCTTACTCTTGACAGGTTGGTCTCAAAGGGAGTACTCAAGGCACCCCAGAATTAACTATAACTCAGATTTATATAGAAGTACACGGGCAAAAAAATAAATAAATAAAGAAGTGCACAGATCAGCCCATAATACAGAGTGTTAAGTCATCATTATTACTGTACATTTTCACTGTGGGCTGATCACTAAGAACACTAATGACCAGAAACGTCCCAGCCCCTACCCTCACAGAGCTCACAGGCCACTACGTAGATAAAGAGACCCCACGATAGCCCAGAGATCAGGGCCTGACGGAGAATGCCATGGCCTGTGGTCAGTCGGGAGCCGCCACCTGAGGGAAGGGGGGGATGGGGAAGGCTAACTGGAGAAGGGATCCTGGGAGGGGAAACCTTCAAGAATGAGCAAAAGTGACGAAGTTAAAGGAAAGAACGTAAGATGAACCAGGGGAGTGTTGAGGACAGAACTCACCATCCTTCTTGATCTTCTCATTGAGGTTGTTGATATAAATAGTGTGGTTGGGGCGGGCCTCGGGAACTGCCATGGAGTGAGGTGCCGAGGTAGGGCTTAAAAAAGGATACAGGTAACTTTAGTCCCGGGTTTCTCCAAATCCTTTGCCCCAACGCTCGCTTAAAGAGCTGGTCAAGGATCTTCCCTCCCAGAGGAAGTCTGGTAAGACGGGAGCGCGGGACAGAATGGAGGAACCGCCAAGGTAACAAAGCTCGTGCAGGACTCCGCTTCTCGTACCAGCGCGTGCGGAGGGAACTCTCGAGAGGTCTACTACGAGTCCCGGGATGCTCTACACGACCCAGAAGGCGGAGCGTCGTAAACGGCGACTCCCATTGGCTCACACGCCCAAAGGGCCGCCCCAGAGAAAAAACCCGGATGTAAGAGCCAGGTAGGGATGAGTTTTGGGCGCCTTGGCTTAGCGCCGTGTGGTTTCCCAGATGAAGCGCGGGAAGACCCAGACGTCAAGCGCACCACTTGTCTGGCGCCCATGCTCGCCTGCACCCGAAGCCACTTACCAACAGGGCTTAGGTCCACACAAGTAGCCGCGTTCCCGATTTCAGACTACGAAGCCTTCTCTCTTAGCCCCACCTTTGCCTTTCCGTAAGCCAATCCCGATGCGGAAAATCAGTAGTTTAACCAATCAGAGTAAATCTCGTCAGATCTGACCAATCACAATGACTCTTGGGCTCCCGCCGAGGCAGAAAAACCCCGCCCCACCTCCCCAGAAAACCCTTCCACTGCAGGCCTACGGCCCAATCAGTGAAGGTCACGAGTTTCTTGCCAATCGGTTCTAACAGTCTCTTCCCAAGGCAGTTCTTTGGAAACCACTCTTTTTCTCCACGCCTAGCATTCTGTCACGTGATCGCCAAGTGGGGTGGTCACCTGTTGTGGGTGCTACCACGTGACTTGCGGAACGCGTTGTGCGGGGGCCGCCATTTTGCGGGAGGGTGCTCCGCGTTTTATTTCCTTACGCTTTTTTCTCTTTTCCAGCTCTTACTGCGGCTCCGTCCGGCCTCCGATCTTAGCTTCTTCACCCCCACAGACTTCCTGTTGCTCTGTGATTTCAGGATCTTCTCCACAACTAGGCCGTTTTCCTTGATGGGTGTCATTTTTGACCTCTTGACCTCTGACTCAAAGGTCAGCTCAAAGTTTCCATCTTCGGGCCTGGGATGTGAAGGGGTACAAGACCTAAGTTCCCCAAATATTTAGTCTTGGGCCCCTAAGTCCCTACCAGTGGTTCTCAACCTTCCTAATGCCACGGCCCTTTTACACAGTTACTGTGGGTTGAGGTTCACAGGCCTAAAGTTTAGACCTTTGACTCCTGGTTTTCAGATCCTGAAATTGACCCATGAGTTTCCAAATCTAGTCTCAGAGAATAGGTTAACTCCTAGGGAGTCCTCCTAAAAGTCCCTCCCTAAACATCCCAACGCACCCCAGGCCCGTAGCACAGCTGTGGTTCCAGATTTAAGACCCCACTCCGTTAATCCTCAGTTCCTACCTGACTTGAGTCCCATTCCCGGAATCCATGGTTTCAAATTTTAGCCTTGGTTCTTTCAGACCCATTGCTTAGCACCCAAATTCTGGAGCTCAGATCTAAAACCTTTAAAATCTCCATCCCTGAAGCCATGCCCTTTTGAAGGATCCTTCCCCTTTCCATTCTCACCCCTTCAGTCCCTCCTGTAGACTTTAAAATGACTTCTCCACACTCTCCCCTAAAACCAGGAATCCCTCCTCTAGGAGCCTCTGCACCCCGACCCCCCATCTTCCCACCTCCTCCCCTGTCCCCCAGTCCTCCAGACTCAGCTTTTCCACCCTCTTCCTGTAGTCTCCAGTCCCCTATTCCTCCACCACCCCCAACACTGCCACCACCCCCTCCTAAGAGGGCTGCTCCCCCTCATGTCTTCGGCTTGGAGAAGAGCCAGCTCCTAAAGGAGGCTTTGGAAAAGGCTGGCCCAGTCCCCAGCGGCAGAGAAGATGTGAAGAGGCTTCTGAAGCTGCACAAGGACCGGTAGAGTCTCCATGCCCCACCCCACCCACCTAGGGGTTCACCCATTCACCTCTCCCCAGATCACCCAAGCCATCTCTTGGAGTTTTCTAGTTTGCTGAAGGTCAAACAGGCTGACTGCTTCAATCCCCTGGCTGGCCTCCTTCAGTGGTGGTATGCCTCCAGCAGTGAAGAGGGCTTGCCCTCACAAGTGCCTGGTCCAGAGGGAAGCATATCCTCTGCCACCCCACCAGACAGTGACAGCCAGGGCTAGACAGGGCTGTCCTGATCAGTCTGGGAGCTTTTTGGAGAAGGAGGAGCCTGAGTACTGTTGAACAAGTCAGGCTAGGGATGTGAGATGAGCATAAACAGCTTGCATGGAGGCCCAGAGTGAATTGAGGACATGTTGTATTTAGGAAACTGTAAATATTTCCTTAACATGAGGAAGTGGCAAAGATGGGGCTGCAGAGGTGGGCAAGAACCAGCTCACAGAGGACTTGCTGGGTCATGTGAAAGCAGTGGGGGAGCTGTTCACAGAGCACTGGGGAGCCATGTTCCCGATCTCAGACCACGGGAACTTCGCAGAGGGCTTCGCACAGGGAGGGATGCTACTTGTGAGAAGTGGTAGGCATGAAATAGGAGTCCACAGGCTCAGGAGGAAGCTGAAGTATCCAGGGACCCAAGAAGGAGGGAAGGGTTGTAGAGCCCCACTTGGGCCATGGGGACGAGGTTTAATGTTTGCCTAGCTGAAGGAAAAAGGGAGTAGTGACGTGCCCAGACTCACAATGAAACTCCACACACTCCAGACACATTTGCAATCTATTTTAAATGTCCTGACCAAGGTGAGGTAAATTTAGTGCAAAGAAGAACCACCATTATTGCATGCCTAGCATATGTCAAGGACTGTTTTAAGCGTTCTTAAATATTAATTTATTGAATCCTCTCAGCAACCCCCTAAGGTAGAATTATTATCATCTCATTTTCTCTATGAGAAAACTGAGGCTTATAAAGTGCTTAGCCACAGTGAAAAGAAAGGGAAAAATCCAGTTCGAACTCTGGAAGCAGGGTTTTGTGCTTTTAACTGCAGTTCTGTGCTACCATCTTATTTTGTCAAGAAAGTGCTCCAAACTAGGAACCAGGAGCTCTGAGTCCTCCCTGCAGCCTTGCCCTCTGTCTAGCCTTGGAATAGGAATAATTAACACAATCCCTTCTGAAGGCCTGAGGGGTAGGGATCACCAAAACTGTCTAGGTGACCTTCCCAGGGTGCAAAGATTCATCATCAAGGTGATCTCTAAAGCTATGTGTGTGTTACCTGGCTTTACTCAAGGATTAGTTAAGAGATCTTTACTGTGTTTAACAGCCTGAGAAACAGACTGGAGGAAAAAAAAAGATGACAGGAAGACTTTGGATATGGAGATACTCATTTGAGAAATTTCCTCGAATAAGCTTTTCTGATTCCCCATTGCAAAGTCTGCACATCTGTTTGCTCTTCACCCTTCAGTAACAGAGCAGGGAGCAGGCAGGCAGCGGGATGATTCCCACTGACCAGATGAGGAAACTGAGACTCAGGGAGGTGAAGTCAGGGAGCCGGGTGCAGCTCTCTAGCCTTAGGACAGCCAGGCCTATTCCTTAACCATCCCTGGACACCCTGCTCCCAGCCAGACCCGGAGTGGGGACTCCCAGATCTAATTCCCTTTTGACCTGACTGTGGCTTTTCTTCAGATTCCGAAGTGACCTGCAGTGGATCCTCTTCTGTACTGACCTGCCGTCTCTCATCCAAGAAGGCCCTCAGTGTGTGCCGTGATGTGGGACCCCCAATCTCCCTTGCTGGGAGGATGCAGGGAGTGGGTTCATGCTGGGCAGCTTGGGGAGGAGATGGAGGGAGGGAAAAAGAGAATTTTTCAAGTCAGGGTCCTGGGTGCAGCCACGCAGCAAGTGAACAAGTGTGAACCACGTCATTCTCTCTAATTCCACTCTGGCACTTACTCCCAGGAAGCCCAGGTGACCTCTCCCCACCTTTCCACCAGCACTCTAACCCTGGGGTCAGGCTTTGAAAGTCTTCTCCCATGAAGGGGAGTTTGGTCTCCCCATCCAGTTTGGGAGTAAGAAGGGAACCCCTCCAGAGTGGCAAGGCTGTTCTCCCACTCCAGCTTCAGGGTAAGGATGAGCCCAACTTAAGGGTTGAAAGTCTGGGTCTACCTGTCTCCAGATGTGGACTGGTGGCCCTGTGGATGGCAGGCACTCTCCTGTTGCCCCCCAACGGCATCCCCCTTGAAAGACTTGTACAGGTGGCCCTGGAGAAAGGCTACACAGCCCAGGGAGAAATGTTCTCTGGTGAGTTGGGTGGGGAGGGGTCTTGTGCCAGGTGCTCTGTTAACCCTTCACTAGGAGGGGCCAGAGAGGCTGGGTGGGGTGCTGGCAGGCACATGAGGGGATCTCATTCCCTTCCCTGGGCCTTTTTCCCTACTTTGTAGATCAGAGTGGATTTGAGGTAGACTCAAGCCAGTTGCCTGGGTTCCAAATCCGCTCTGTCACCTCACTGTGGGCATGGTCAGGTAGTCTCTCTGTACCAAGGTGGTCAGGGTGAGGGTCAGAGATGTTAATCCCTGGCAGGCCCTTGTCATAATATCGGGCATAGAGCAAACCCTCTGTGTATTCTCACCCTACAGTGGCGAACATGGGCAGACTGGCCCAGGAGGTCCTGGGCTGCCAGACCAAGCTGCTCTGTGGTGGCCTGGGCAGTCCCAATAGAGACCTTGTCCTGCAGCACCTTGTCACTGGACATCCCCTGCTCATCCCGTATCCCAAGGCCCAAGAGAGGGTGGGACAGGGATGGCGAAGGGTGGGTCCCAGGGCCCTGCCACCATTTTGGCCTTAACATGAGCACCAGCTACGATGAAGACTTCAACCACGAGCCATGTCAGAGGCAGGGACACAAGGCCCACTGGGCAGTGAGTGCAGGTGAGTCCTATGTCGTTTGTCCCTGTACCCCTCATTCAGGGTCTCCCCAGCCAGCCTATGCACTCTTGAGGCAGGGACCAGAGCTGAACCATCCTCATTCCATGCAGTTCTCACCATAGGACTTGGCAGACAGCAGGTACCTCAGGTGTCTGCCAGCCAGGTTTACACAAACAGAAGCTCAGAGCACAGACTTTAGCATCAGGCAGTTGGGTCTGTAGGCCCAGCCCAGCCACCACCAGGTTCTATGACTCTGGGCAAGTTTCTTCACCTGTTTGGGACTCCATTTCTCCATCTGGAAATCAAAGGTGACAGTAGTACTCACCGCACAAGGCAGCCTTCTGGGCAAACCATGCAAACACTCTCAGAACAGTACTTGGCATGTGACATGTCTCCACAAGCATATCAGCAGTGTCGTCACCATTCTTCCTGCCTGAAATGTCAGGTTTGTGCACATGAAGAGGCCCAGGCATAGGCCTTACTGTGTAGCCTTTAGAGCTCCTCTCAGAGCCTCTGTTCCCTGGGCAGCTGGGGGTGGCTAGGTGACAGCATGTGCTCTGTTAATGCTACCTCTCTGCCCCCCTGTGCTAACAGGCCAGAGGTGCAGGACTCAAAACACCCACAGGTCTGGAGCCAGACGTCCTGGGTTCAAATCCCAGCCTAGCTGTGTGCTTGCTGGTTTAACTTCACTGTAACTCTGGGATAGAGACAGTCCCTCCCTCCACCCACAGAGGCCTGGGAGGGGTAGGGTTCATTGGTCTCAGCACCTAGTCGCGGCTCAGTCACTTGCCACTCACACCCTCCTTCTCTTCCCTAGGGGTCTTGCTGGGTGTACAGGGTGTCCCAAGCCATGGCTACACTGAAGACCCTGAGCTGCCAGGCCTGTTCCACCCAGTGCCTGGCACACCCTGCCAGCCACCATCCCTACCAGAGGAAGGGTCCGAAGGAGCTGTCTACCTTCTTTCCAAGCAGGGCAAGAGTTGGCACTACCAGCTGTGGGACTACAACCAAGTCCGGGATAGCAATCTGCAGCTGACAGACTTCTCGCCCTCACGGGCCACCAATGGTCAGACGTACGTGGTGCCTGCTGGCGGGGTGAGGGCTGGCCTCTGTGGCCAGGCACTGCTGCTCAGACCATGGGACTCCAACCATTAGCCTGGCTCTGTCACCATTTGAAGAATGTCCCAGCTTCTCCCACCATGCAGCAGCCCATAAGTTTGGCCTGGGTCTCAGAGGGCCTCCAACCCAGAGATTCTTCATCGGGCTCAGCCCTATCCATCCTGTCTGAAGCCTGGGCATCGTCTCAACTCCCCCAACTCCCTATTCCATCCCCTCCAGTACTAAGCACCCACTGATCCCTCTCTCCAAGGAGAGACTGACAACTCAGACCCTGCAACTTGTCCCCCAACCTGATTGTTACAGCTATCTGTTTATCACTGGGACCGCCTCTTCTGAACCAGTCACCTTACTAGCCATCTGCAGGAGCCACCTGCCGGGATGCTCTGCTGCTCCCCAGTCTGCTCACAGGACAGGGATTGAGCTGGCCTCAGCTCACCTCTCCTTAGCATTGGCTGGTCTTCCTCACTCTCTGCGTGCCAGCCTTGCTGGGTCCCTACCCCCAGTCTCACCCCAACCCTCTGTTAAAGATCACTCTAATGTCTCCATCTTGGCTCAGGTGTCACTTGCTCAGGGAAGATTTCCCTTGGCCTGACCAGACACCCCTCCCCAGCCTTCTCAGATTTTTTAAAAAATTTTTTTCGAGACAGAGTCTCACTTTGTTGCCCTCAGTACAGTGCTGTGGCATCACAGATCACAGTAACCTCAAACTCTTGGGCTCAAATGGTCCTCTTGCCTCAGCCTCCTGAGTAGCTGGGACTACAGGCTCCCACCACAACACTGGCTATTTTTAGAGATAGGGTCTTGCTTTTGTTCATGCTGGTCTCAAACTCGTGAACTCAGGCAATCCACCCACTTCGGCTTCCCTGTAATCTTCCAAGTGCTAGGATTATAGTTGTGAGTCACCTTGCCCAGCATCTCTTCTCTGCTTTTTATTTATTTTTTGTTTTTTTGAGACAGAGCCTCAAGCTGTCACCCTGGGTAGAGTGCTGTGGCATCACAGCTCACAGCAACCTCCAACTCCTGGGTTCAAATGAGTCTCCTGCCTCCGCCTCCCAAGTAGCTGGGATTACAGGTGCCTGCCACAACGCCCAGCTATTTTTTGGTTACAGCCATCATTGTTGTTTGCTGGGCCCGGGCGGGATTCGAACCCACCAGCTCCGGTATACGTGGCTGGTGCCTTCGCGGCTTGTGCCACAGGCGCCAAGCCATCTTCTCAGCTTTTTTTTTTTTTTTTTTGTAGAGACAGAGTCTCACTTTATCGCCCTGGGTAGAGTGCCATGGTGTCACACAGCTCACAGCAACCTCCAACTCCTGGGCTTAGGCAATTCTCTTGCCTCAGCCTCCCAAATAGCTGGAACTACAGGCGCCCGCCACAACGCCTGGCTACTTTTTTTTTTTTTGTAGACACTGCGTCTCTATCACCTCAGTAAAGTGCCATGGCGTCACACAGCTCACAGCAACCCTCAGTTCCTTGGCCTAGGTGATTCTCTTGCCTCAGCCTCCCAATAGGTGGAACCACAGGCGCCCGCCACAGCGCCAGGCCATTTTTTTTGTTGCAGTTTGGCTGGGGTTGGATTTGAACCTGCTACCCTTGATACATGAGGCCGGTGCCCCACTCACTGAGTCATAGGCACCACCTAACCATCTTTTCAGCTTTTTAAAAGCCCATCTGATGGCTGAGTGTGGTGGCTCATGCCTGTAATCCCAGCACTTGGGAGACCAAGGTGAATGGATTGCCTGAGTTCACAGGTTCAAGATCAGCCTGAGCAAGAGCAACACCCCATCTTAAAAACAATAGCTGGTTTTATAATTATATAAATTAGTAATGATGTAAGTATTTGATATTAAAAGTTTAATGTTGAAAAAAAAATAGCTGAGCGTTGTGGCAGGTGCCTGTAGTCCCAGCTATTCGGGAGGCTGAGACAAGAGAATCGCTTGAGCCCAGAAGTGTGAGGTTGCTGTGTGTTGTGATGCCACGCACTCTACCGAGGGTGATAAAGTGAGACTCTGTCTCTACCAAAAAAAAAAAAAAAAAAGCCCATCTGAGAGCAGTTGTGTATGCTACTACTTCTACCTTTGTTAACTCACCAAACCTCCAACCCTGTAAGGGAGATAGAGATACTAGAGTCCCCATGTTTGACAGATGGCAAGACTGAGGCCTGGGAGGTGGGATCACTGACCTGAGGTCATGTAGCTGGCAAGTGGCAGAGTCAGGATTTATTTTATTTTTTATTTATTTATTCTTTTTAGAGATTTACAGAGTTACTTTGTCACCCTCAGTAGAGTGTTGTAGCATCACAGCTCACAGCAACCTCCAGCTCCTGGGCTTAGGCAATTCTCTTGCCTCAGCCTCCCGAGAAGCTGGGACTATAGGCGCCCGCCACAACCCTGGCTATTTTTTGTTGCAGTTTGGCCAGGGGTGGGTTCAAACCCACCACCCTCAGTACATGAGGCTGGCGCCCTATTCACTGAGCCACAAGCGCCACCCCTGAATCAGAATTTAAACCAGGGAATTAGTGTCTACCGTCACTCAGCCAGTCTCTTGGGCCCCTGAAGTTCATTATGGTGCTCAGGCATGTGATTACTAGTTAATGAATACCTGTCAGCTACACTCTGAGGTGGGAGAACAGGTATATCTTTTTTGTATTTTTTTTTTTTTTTGAGACTGAACCTCAAGCTGTTGCCCTGGGTAGAGTGCTGTGGCATCACAGGTCACAGCAACCACCAACTCCTGGGCTCAAGCAATTCTCCTGCCACTGCCTTCCACGTAGCTGGGACTACAGGCACCCGCCACAACGCCCACTACAGGCACCCGCCACAACGCCCAGCTATTTTTTGTTGCAGCCCTCATTGTTGTTTGGCCGGCCTAGGCTGGATTTGAACCTGCCAGCTCAGGTCTATGTGGCTGGCGCCTTAGCTGCTTGAGCCACAGGCACCGAGCCAAGAACAGGTATATCTTGATCATTGCTGTGTCCCCAGTGTCCAGTGAAGAATCTCATTTAGAGAAATTGTATTGTGTAGTGTTTCTAACCAGTGAAGGAGGTAGGGAAGAGGCATGTCCCCCATCTCAACCCTGGTACTTTGATGGCACTGTTTGTCTGATGAATTGTCCCAGGAGCCCCTGAGGGTAGGGCCTATAGCCATCACCACTGTGTCCCCTGTGTTGTCCGACACAGAGCCAGTCACTAAGTAAGTGCTGAATGAATGAACCAGCCATCTCTGAGCCCACTACTTTTTGCCAAACTGATCATTTTATCCCATTAGCCCACCCAGCACTGGTTCAAGAACTACAGATTGAAGCTTGTATGCTCCAGATGTGAAGTAAAAAGACTCAACAACACTGACTGAGTGTCCTGTTTATTGGGGCGGTGTCATGGGCAGGAGGCACAGAAACACCACGTGCCACCTGCTTCCTCAACACTCCCTTGCCTATCAGCTACCTTGAATATAAATAAGTATAAAGATGGTTAGTAGAAAAGGAGTACGTCTTTTCAGCCCTGGAAGACGATGTGGGAGCTTCAGCTTAGGGTAGAGGTAGGTGCCTATTTTCCCCAAGCCCACCCTAGTGGGCTAGGAAGCCAAATCTGAGTGCTGGAGGAGTGGTACAGATGGACTGTTGAACACACGTTAGAGTTCTGGAGTCTTTGGTTTGGACCAGGCTATAAACCTGGGTCACGGCCAGTAGCCCACCCAGCCACCCTGGTCATTCACTGCAGGGGTACCCCTGAGAGCAAAGCAGCCCTGAGGCACAGGACACCTGCTCTCCTGCTTCTGAACCTCCTTTTTGCCATGGCATTTTGCTAAGAGGAAGGAGACAGAAAGGTCGAGGGTGGGAGCAGAAGGAGGAAGTCCTGAGGCAAGATCTGCTGTGGAAAGGATTGAGGTCCTTGTCACAGTGCTGACACAAGTGCTGGGAAGTGGCTGTGCCGTGGGTCTGCAGGAGTCAGCAGAGCTCTCTGAGGAGCTGGATTATGGGCAAACAGCAGTGAACTATGCCCCACCCAGCACCATCAGCCCCTGGGCATCGTCAGTCCAGGGGTATCAAAGTTTCCACAACTTAGGCCTTGAATGGCTCCCAAGATGAAGAGTTGGGCTGTTGCTCTCCCTGGGCAGATAAGTGGCTCCTGCATGTGTTCACAAATGATGCCTGATCCTTCTGGGGCACCAAAGATGAACCTGACCCACTCCCTGGCCTTAGGGAGCCAGCTTGCCACCAGGAGGGAACTGACAAGGAGGCAGGTCACAAGTTATACAGTCAAAGGCACTGTCACACCATGCCCTGTGAATTTAACTGTGTCTTCTCAGGGCAGCGTGGTTTAGCTGTGGCCTCCAGCAGCCCTTCAGAAACCTTCCTAGCTGATCAAGGGACCCATTCCGCTAATTCACCATATAAGCCTCATCATGCCCTCTCCAGGGTCCTTCCAGCCCCTATATCATGAAAGGACCAGATGCTACCTGGTCTCCCAAAGCCTTTCCGCATTGGCCTTGCGTGGCGTATAACATGACCTTTTCCATCCTTGGAGATCAGTTCCCTCGTTGCCAACCTTAAGCCCCCGTGGCATTCCAGGGCTGCTCCTGCCAGACTGGTACCATCTAATTAATAATCCTGGAGGTGGCTAATTCGATCAACTCCGGGCCAGACCCTGAAGGAGGCAGATCATGTTGTCCAAGCCCCAGAGATAGCCATCCTCACGGTTGCCCTCAGCCCAGGGCAGTCTGTGGCTAAGGGTCTGGTGGTCAGGCAGGGCCACTGTCTTGCCAAAGTCGATCATCCAGACCTTAGCCAGGCCAGTGTGGTCATGTACAAAGAGGAGAGAGCTTCCCACCACCTGCAGAGGAAGAAACTGGAGGTTAGGGGCAGGAACAGTATGAAACACAGCCAGACAGCCTGAGTTCAAATTCTAGTTCTCCACTTTCTGGCTGTGCAGAATGTTTTTATCTCTCTGTGGCTCTGCTTCCTCATATACAAAGTGAGAATAATGCAGTAATTCCCCCAATCTGTGGGTTTACTTTCCACAGCTTCAATTGCCCTTGATCAACTACAGTCTAAAAAATGTGAAATGGGAAATTCCAGAAATAATTCATAAGTTTTAAGTTGTGTGCTATTCTAACTAGCGTGATGAAATCTCACAACATCCTGCTCTGTCCCACCTGGGACATGAATCATCACTTCATCCAGCATATCCAAGACCAGTTAGCCACTTAGTGGCCATTTCGGTTATCAGATCAAGAAAACACAATGTGGGTGGCACCTGTGGCTCAGTGGGTAGGGCGCCAACCCCATATACTGAGGGTGGCGGGTTCAAACCCGGCCCCAGCCAAGTTGCAACAAGAAAATAGCCGGGCGTTGTGGCAGGCACCTGTAGTCCCAGCTACTCAGGAGGCTGAGGCAAGAGAATCGCCTACATCTAGGAGCTGGAGGTTGCTGTGAGCTGTGTGATGCCACAGCACTCTACCAAGGGCAATAAAGTGAGAATCTGTCTCTTAAAAAAACCCAAACAAACAAACAGTATATGTATGGTTCAGTACTATCCATGGTTTCAGTTATCCACTGTGGGTCTTGGGACACGTCCCTTAAAGATAAGGGGACTATTGGGCGGCGCCTGTGGCTCATCAAGTAGGGCGCAGCCCCATATCCTGGCAGGTTCAAACCCGGCCTTGGCCGAACTGCAAAACAGGAAAATAGCCAGGCGTTGGACGGCGCCTGTAGCTCAGCGAGTAGGGCGCCGGCCCCATATACCGAGGGCTGAGGGTTCAAATCTGACCCCGGCCAAACTGCATCAAAAAATAGCCCGGCATTGTGGCTGGTGCCTGTAGTCCCAGCCACTCAGGAGGCTAAGGGAAGAGAATCACCTAAACCCAAGAGCTGGAAGTTGCTGTGAGCTGTGACTCCACAGCACTCTACCGAGGGTGATAGAGTGAAACTCTGTCTCTACAAAAAAAAAAAATTGCCGGGCCGTGTGGCGGGCACCTGTAGTCCCAGCTACTCGGGAGGCTGAGGCAAGAGAATCAGCTAAGCCCAGGAGTTGGAGGTTGCTGTGAGCTGTGTGATGCCACGGCACTCTACCGAGGGCGATAAAGTGAGACTCTGTCTCTACAAAAAAAATAAATAAAGATAAGGGGACTATTGTGGTAGCATTTACCTCAAAGGTTGCTGGGCATATTACGTATATAAATTAAAGCACTTAAAACTGTTCCTGGTACAAGGCAAATATCCAACAAATATGTTTCTTTTTATAAGTCAATGTGTACACACAAATGCCTTCAGGACCCCAATGAGTTAAGAGATAAGAGAGCCCTGTATGTCGGGTACAGTGGCTCACTCTGGGAGGCTAAGGCGCATGGATTGCCTGAGCTCACAGGTTTGAGACCAGTGAGACGAGCCATAGCAAGACCTCATCCCTAAAAGTAGCGAGGTGCTATGGTGGGCCTGTAGACCTAGCTACTCGGGTGGCTGAGGCAAGAGGATGGCTTGAGCCCAAGAGTTTGAGGTTGCTATGAGCTATGACACCATGGCACTCTATCAAGGGTGACAAAGTGACTCATTCTTCAAACTACAGGTGCCTGCCACAACACCAGCTAGTTTTTTCTAATTTTAGTAGAGATGGGGTCTCGCTTTTGTTCAGGCTGGTCTCAAATCCCTGAGCTCAATCTATCTTCCCGCCTTGGCCTTCGAAAGTGTTAGGATTATAGGTGTGAGCCACTGTACCTGGCAAGTCTCACATTTTAAATGGTGGAAATTCATTTTTGTTGCTATTGTTGTTGTTTTTGAGACAGTGTCTTACTATGTTGCCCTCGGTAAAGTGTCTTGGCATCACAACTCACAGCAACCTCAAACTCTTGGACTTAAGCGATTCTCTTGCCTCAGCCTCCCAAGTAGCTGGGATTACAGGCACCTGCCACAACGTCCAGCTATTTTTTTATTGCAGTTGATTAGCCGGGCCAGGCCAGGTTAGAACTTGCCACCCTCAGTGTATATGGCTGGCACCATAACCACTGTGCTACGGGCACTGAGCCATGGCAACTCAGTTTTTAAAATGGAAAGTCACCAGACAGGTGAAAGCAAACACAGGACAGAAGAGATGGGGACTCCCAAGTTTTTGTGATTTCCACAAAGTGTGAAATCAGTGACAAGGATGCTGAGAGGGACATTTGATAAGAGCAAACAGTGACAGTGGCTCGGTGGCCACAGTTCAGTGGTTAGGACTGACATACAGTGGGGATGGCAGGTTCAAACCCGGCCTGGGCCTGCTAAAACAACAATGACAACTACAGCAAAAAAATAGCTGGGTGTTGTGGCAGGTGCCTACAGTCCCAGCTACTTGGTAGGCTGAGGCAAGAGAATAGCTTGAGCCCAAGAGTTTGAGGTTGCTATGAGCTACTACACCATGGCATTCTACCGAGGGTGACAAAGTGACACTCTGTCTCAAAAAAAGAAAAGAAAAGAAAAAGAAAACAGTGACAGTAACAGCTATCACATGCCGTGGTTTGCTATGGGCCAGGCTTTAACTATTTTTACACATTTAACCTTCACAGCACCCCGAGGCAGATGCTGTGTCAATCCATGGTAGGAGATTAAAGCTGCCTAGAATGGCTGCCCAGGGGCAGGTGGCTAGGGCATGGCAGAGCTAGGCGGTATTTGAACCTGAGTCAGCCTGACTCCCTGATCTTTGCCCTTTCAGAAAAGTCAGCAATCTCAGTAAGGAGTGAGAGGAGCTGGAGAGGGAGACAGAGAGCCTGGAGAAAGGGGAGGATGCCACCACTTCTTCAGACTCTCCCACACAGCCTGGAAGATGAAAGTTCCCTACAAGAACCGGGTTGGGAGGTCAGGGGAAAGGGAGGGGCAAGAGCCAGTAAACAAGGAGGCAAATAACAAAATTACAAATAATTATACAACAATCATAAGAGGTAGGAGTTTTTTTGGTTGTTATTTTGAGACAGAGTCTCACTATGTTGCCCTGGATAGAGTGATGTGGCATCTTAGCTCACAGCAACTTCAAACTCTTGGGCTCAAGTTATCCTCTTGCCTCAGCCTCCCCAGTAGCTGGGACCACAGGCAGCTGCCACAACGCCCAGCTATTTTTAGAGATAAGGTCTTGCCCTGGCTCAGGCTGGTCTTGAACCTGTGAGCTCAGGCAGTACACCTGCCTCGGCCTCCCAGGTGCTGGGATTACAGGCATGAGCCACCGTGCCCGGCCAAGGTAGGACTTAAACACACTTTTGAGAGCCAACATCACTGTACAGTTTTGCACCTCAACAGTCTATGAAGAAGGTACTAATGTTCTTCCCCATATCTGAGAGGAGGAAATTGAGGCCCCCGAAGATACATCTTGTGTCCAAGGTCACACAGCAGGGTGAGACTTTATTCCCCAGGCCACCTGGGTTTGAATCCATGCTCCCAACTGTCACAGCTCCCTGAAATTCCCTCAGCTGGGACCCCAAATGTAGGGCCTCCGTTTTGTAGCTTTGGCCCATAACTCTTGTCAATGGTCTCACCTCCATGCGATGTGGACCCTGAAGCCCCCCACAAATACCCTTGGTGGCTAGGGCTCGCACCTCGTGAGTCTTGAAGAAAGGGGAGTTCTCCAGAGCTTCACGAAGTTCTTCCAGGCGTGCCACATACTTTCTCTGTGTGTGAGAGGGAGCGTTCATTGGTTAGCATGGATACTATCGCTGTAACCGTTGAGCTCTGGCCTCAACTCAAAGTAGCGGGAAGACTCTAGCCAGGATGGGATGAGGGGAGCCCTCCTGGGAAAAATGGGGAGTGAGGGGGCTGGGCGCCTGTGGCTCAACGGGCTAAGGCACCAGCCACGTACACCTGAGCTGGCGGGTTCGAATCCAGCCCGAGCCCGCCAAACAACAATGCTGGCTGCAACCAAAAAATGGCCGGGCGTTGTGGCGAACGCCTGTAGTCCCAGCTACTTGGGAGGCAGAGGCAAGAGACTCACTTGAGCCCAGGAATTGGAGGTTGCTGTGAGCTGTGGATGT
>CAUYON010032867.1:0-42642 GCA_963573935.1 Arctocebus calabarensis | reverse complement strand
TCCATTCGTGGGTTGATGGGCATTTGGGCTTCTTCCACGACTTAGCAATTATGAATTGGGCTGCAATAAACATTCGGGTACATATATCTTTATTATGATGTGATTTTTGGTCTTCAGGATATATACCCAATAAAGGAATTATTTTAAAGAATAATTTGTGAATGATTGTGGCTTTTTAAATAGGAATTAAGTTTGTTTTATTTTTTTAAATTTTGTGATTTAGATTTTCTATTTCCATTTAAATTAATTAAGATATCATTTTTATGAAGTCATTGGTAGTGGGCTAAATAATAACCCTTCAATCGTGTTAGGTCTTAATCCCTGGGACTTGATAAATTTTTGCAGACATGAACAAGTTCATGTTTTGTACCTTTCTACCCTGCACTATCCTTTTGTTTTAGATAGGAGTATCTACTACATTCATTTAATGCTTTTCCTAACACTGTGTTTTGAAAGCAGATAAGTTGTTTTCTAGTCCACAAATGGAAAAAAAAAAATTTACTCTAAAATGAATCATACCAAGTGCCACCTGTACCTGATTTAGATGATGAGATTTGGGACTTGGACCTGAAGACATTTAGATAGATTTTCTACTTGAGTGGATGATGTAAAGGGTTGAGACATTTGGGGGTATTGGGATGAAGTGAATGCATTCTGCACATAGTAAGACATGAATCTTCAAGAGCCAGAGGACAGAGGAAGGGGGATTAGTGGTGATTCCAAAATATATCAAGTCCTAATCCCTAAAAATTTTACCCTATAATGGTAAAGGTTTTGCAAATATGATTACACTAAGGATTGTGAGATGAGAAGATTATCCAGAAGGGACCTAAATGTCTTCACGAATGTCCTCATGAGAGAGAGAGAGAGACAGTGTGTATGTGAGAGAGAGAGGTCAGGCACACAGAGGAGGAGGAGGCAATGTCCCCACAGAAGAGGAGACTGGAGTGGTGACCATGGCATGGAGTATGCTGAAAGCCACCAGCAGCTTAAAGTGGCAAGTAATGTTTTCTCCTCCAAGGCATCTGGAAAGAGTGCAAATCTGCTGACCCTTCAATTTCAGTCCAGGGATACTAAATTTGGATTTATGGACTCTTAAACTATGTGAGAATGCATTTGTGTTGTTTTAAACCACCAAGTTTGTGGTGATTTATTACAGCACGGATGGGAAACTTACATTATTAATGGAGGTTTTGCTAAGAAAAGCATTTATTTTATAATATTTATTTTTTTCTGAATCTATCATTTTTTTACCCTCTCACTTCAAATGCACCTTATATTTTGTATTTAACATGATGTTTATAATTTGGCAAAAAGGCATATAAAGAATTGGAAGAGGTATTGCAAAACACAAATATATATATATATATTTATGTCAACTCTGTAAAATGAGTATAAAACAAATAGTAAAACCTTGGAGAGAAAAGATTACTTAACCCTAAATACCACTACTGAGTATCTACTTAACACAGGAGGTCTTTAGTAATACAGTAGATCCGGAATAAAAGAGTAAGCTATATGTATTATAAAGAAAATAAAAAAATTACTATCATTTACGTGTGATAGAATGTTCTGTACAGAAAATCAAAAAAATCAAAGAAGAAATAAATTAAGAAAATAGTTCAAACAGTTATCAAGATATAGGAATAACATATAAAAATTAGAATTGATCATGCTAAAACACAGTAATCAAAAAATGTCATTTACAACAGGAACAATAATTACAAATATCTAGGGAAATAAAATCTACCAATTTGAGTCTTAGAGTAGAAAATAATAATTACTGAACGATAAAAAAAATAAATGGCAGTGGGATTTATTTATCTCCTACCCTGGGATGATGCAAATTCTTTAGAATGAGAGCATGGGTAGAAGCTCCTGAACTTTCCTCCTACAGGTTGTATTTTCTTTCTTTTGGAATTCATATGTGTGTGTGTGTGTGTGTGTGTGTGTGACTTTATAGGAACACAGAAGCATCAAATTGTACATCTCCACTTTATTGTTGTGAATACCTCAGATGATACCTACTGTATATGTCTGTTCCCTAGCTCTGAAATACACTGCTTAGAAAAGTAGAGGACTTATCAAATTAAAAACTTAGAGATTTGAAGAAATACATGACTTGAGTGCAAGATCATATGCCTTAGAATAAAGCTAATTCTGAGAATAGTACATAGGATTGGCTGAATGGAAGACATAAATTCAAAAGTAAAATTTTAAATAGGTTCACTTTTAAAATGTAGTTTTTATGTATGAAAAGCGGACTTCAGGTGAATTATTTAATTTCTTTGGTACTTGCTAATTGGATCATGGAAAAAGTTATAATTCAGTTTAAACCATAATTGTCAAACTTTATAATTCTCTTTAATTTTTCTCCAATCATTCAGCAGTTGGACACAGCCATGCTACTCTGTTTGACTGTGCTGCAGAGGGCAATGAAATTTGGGTTATGTGTGAGATAAGGCCTGCCTCCATTTCAGCACCTTCCCAAGTCCTTCGTTTTTAAGAAGGACTCTTTAGAAAGTGGTGGCTTTATACTAAGGGAAGGGAGGACAGGTATCCTATCAAAAACAAATGGTAGACTTCAACCTAAAAAATACGCTATTATAATTGAGGATAGTTTACCATTTTAAAAGGACTCAAAAAGTATGTGTGAAACCACAAAAAAGTCATTTAAAATACTAATTCCAAAGGGAAAAACTAAGGATTAGATATCAGGCCCAAAAGGAAGTAGTTAGTTACACAGAGAAAATGGCCTTGAAAGGAAAAGACATTCACTCCAAGATGACTTTTCATAGAGGTATCCGGGACTGTCAGAACTCAAATATAACTTTCTTTCCTCCTATCTGCTGCTGGGGATTTCAGGTGGCTCAATCAACCAGAAACAAGACGGGGAAAGGGAACTCTGATGTACTTGATGCAGGATGCTGTCCGGGAAGATAGCAGGATGGAGAAGAGCAGAGCGCAGATCGAGACAGGCAAGTGAAGCAAATGGCAAACAGGGTCACAGCTCTTGAGATCCAGTGCTTACGGCAGAAATGAAAGGTATGTGTACACAGAGGTATAAGAAGCATTAGTAATAAATCTATGGTATAGAATTGTTAAAATAGTTAATTAAAGTGGTTACTGGAGTAACAGTACAATTTTATATATGTATATATGTATAAGTACGTAAATAATAAAACTGTTATTATGCACTACCCAGAAATGAATGCTAAACTTTTTCATTCAAAAAACACGACACTTAAAACTGAATTTACACAAAAACTGAAGTTGCCATTTTTATAAAAAAGCACCCTAAAAGTTTTGAGTTACGATTTGGCAGAATAGTGTATACACAGAAATTTTCCTAGGCTTATGAAAGAATTATGTATTTCAAATAAATATATTTTCCACTATGAATTATGCATTAGAACTTTATATTTAAATATAATTAGAATCAGAAATGTTTCATCAATCTATATTTTAATCCATAGATTAATCTTTTTTACATTTATTATCTCTAATACCAAGAATCATCATGTTAAGTAACACATGCCCTGTATGTAATAGTCCTCAGTGTATGTAGGAGGTCTCCATGGAATGAGTCCAGACTGCCAAGTGGTAGTTGTGCTTTCTGATCAGTTTATAATTTGTTTCATTTTTCTTTCACCATTTTTGACTCTTTAATGTTCACATCTTGCTGCAAATGACATGTCTGTCCCTAGCAGTTTCCTCCTGTTGAACTGATTTTAATTTTTCACACTGTGAAAGAAATGAAACCTTAACATTTTCTACCTATGAGATCTGGCCATTAAGTTTGCGAACTTGACACTGTGCCCTTAGGTTGGCAGCACTATACAAACAACTCAGTAAGTTGTCATAACCTTGGTATATTAGTACCTCATAGTTGCATTGGTATCAATGTGTGTGGGTGTCTTACTGAGCAGTGTTCGTTATTGCTGGTATGTGTTTTCATGTGCCATTGTGAGAATGACAGAGTTTGAATTAAAGCAATGAATACACATTTGCAAATTTCTTATTAAATTTTGATAGAGCAGAAGCAAAATCAGGGGCATACTAGTCCAAGTCAATAGGGATAATGGCATGAAGAGAACAGCAGTGCACAAATAGATTAAATGTGTTTGTAAGAGGAGAGAAAGTATCACTAATGAAGAGAGTCAGGGTGTCAAGTACTGAGCAGAACTGACAAATCATTGCAAAAATCCATCAAACTGTGTGTCAGAATCACTGGCTGAATTTAAGAAGCATACCAGACCAAGTAAACATTTATAGAGAAACAGGAAAATCTTAGCAGAAAATGTTAGCCAACAACTCATGGCTCTTGCATCATATCAATGAACCAACTAGCACAGCACCGTCTGTGAGGGGGTCTTAGCCAGTAAACAAATAACTGTTTTGGAACACACTCCTTACTCACTTAATCTGTCACCCGGTGACATTTTTCTCTACTCAGAGAAAGATAAAATATTGAAAGGAAAACAGAGCCTTGACATTCAGAATATCAAGAGTAATATGACAACTTTGATGGCCATTCCAGAAAAAGTTATAAAATTGCTTTGAAGGGTGGACCAGGTGTTGGCATTGGTACCCACCTTCCCAAGGGGAGTTCTTAGAAGGTAAATATAGTAATATTCAGCAATAATGTATGTAACACTTTTTTGAGGATGAGTTCATAAATTTAATTCTCAGACTTCACAGAATTGACCTTAAACAATGTTCACAGGATACAACAGCAAAGTGATTAGCAAAGCCAAAATAGGTCTGGCATATACCAGTGAGCATAAAGAAGCTGGATTTAAAGCCTATGGAGTTATCTTATAAGTCTTTGTGAACAAACTTATAGAAAGAATAAGAAACTTAATATGGATGTACAGTAATAACAACTGTATGATATATATGATCAAAATTCTATTTTCTTCTATTTAACAAATTCCTGGTTTGTTTTTAATAAATGAAATAGACTAAGTTTTTGTCCAAACACTTCCTATAAGTTCAAATTCTTAGATTTGGAGACATAGAAATCTCAAAGTAAATTGTACAGAATACACCATTGGCAATTGAATTAATCCGATGTGTCACAGAAGATACAAATCAATGGTTCCTTACCACAGAATCCATCTTCTTCCATAAGAGTCACCTACTAGAAAATACTTACTGAAAACCTTTTCTGAGATGATCACAGGCCTAGAATTTTTCACAAGTTCTGCTAGTATCATTGAATAATGTAGGGTTACAATGTGTTTTTCAAATTTTGATCCCCTTCTAATAGAATTCTTATCTCAGAGTTTGTGTTAGTCTTCTTTCTCAATTAGGAAAAAAAGATAAGTATAAAAAATTAAATAGCTAAAATATTTAATATAATCCGTACACTTGTCTGAGATTCTGAATTCAGAAAAATCAGGTCAGTGTCATGTATTTTAAACTGTTCTTTTCACAGTAAATTAGATACTTAACTATATTTTAGTCTCTGAAAACCCTGTGTTTTGCTGATATCTATCATCTTCAATAATCAAGACATCTTTTTTAGTTAATGCAGCAAGGTTGGATCCATCAATTACACTTATGTCTGAGGTTGCATTGCTCATTACAGTATTCATTCAATCAGATAAAAACTGCGAGTTTGTTCAGTCCTTTGATGTAATTTCAGAAAGTCTGCAAAGAAAGTCTCATCGTCTTTGACTATCCAGCAGGTTGAAATGTGATAGCATAATGCTTGGCTTTGCAAAGTCAATTCAGGTAAAAACATCATGAGTGTTGTTCACCAGCCATTACACTGGTTGGGAATGACCAAAGTGGAAGGAATGGCAAACAATAAGTTGGGAAGAGGTGGATGAGGAAGAGGATGGAAACTAGGCTATGGAACCTGATGTGAATAAATGGAGGAAGGGAAATGAGATAGAAGAAAACAAACAAATAAAAAAAAATATGTTTACTGTCTGTAAATAGAAATGGCAGTAGATCTCAAAGGTAAAGGAGGAAATAAGCCTGCATGTATGTCTGAGAAGTTCCTTGCAGAACTATACTCAGGCAGGCTGATAGTTTATTGGAACTAGAGCTAGAATTTATATAATTTTCCTGATATGTAAAAGTATGAAAGCAAGACTCTATAACATCCATAAATCAGTAAATGCCAATAGTGTTGATGTTGCACCAAGAATGTTGTGCAGAATGCAATTACATAGTTTTTAGCCCATTCAATCTCTTTGTAAATATGTATGGTAAATATTGTTTTAGGGAGAAATATGAGGCTTAATTGGTTTATATAACTCAGTATAAATCATCAAGCCTTAGTAGCCAAAACATAACCAGAACGTATGTGCCTTGTGTATGTAAACACTGTGTCATCGTGCAGCCTACTGTCTCTAAAGGTTATATCTTAAGAATCCAAAAAGATTGCAACTTTATTATAGAAATTATTTCCAAAATATGATTGTATTTTTATATCTGAAAACCAATCAATGGTGTGATTACTTCAAGCAGGTATCTCAAAGTGACAACAGATAGCATATTTATTTGACTCTTTTTCATGCGCCATGTGCCCAGCTAAAAAAGAAATCCTCAATTCCCTTGTTTCCCTTGTATCTAGAAATGGTTATAAAGAGTCCTTTCTACCCATCACCACCATCACCTTGCTCACAGGAGAGCATGAATGTGTTTCCAGAAAGGTATAACAGATTTCTTTGCAAACACAAGAATAAAAGCCATTGCAGAGAAATACAAAGGGTAAAAAAGGAGCCCTGTCCTCCGACACAACTCAGAGCTACTGCAATAGCTTTGAAGATATTTCCTCCACTCGTCCTACCCAAGAAAACAAGCCCACAGTTTGTGTATTGGCTGTTTCTCCAGGAAGACAAACAAAATTCTTACTGAAACATAGGTAAGCATTTCTCCAGCATCTCACTCCTCTGAGAATACAGTCTGCTAATTCTGTAATGGTGATTTCTATATTTTTTCTCTGTGGTTAAAATCATAAAACTTTACACAGAGCTTCCTGTTTTCTTAAGGATTTTCTGGTAAATTATACATTTTGATCTCATTCATTTTGTTAAATTAGATTTTACCTTTAAAAAAAACCAGAAGCAGGGAATATGTTAATACTGCTATTTTAGAAAGAAAATATCTGTTTTTAAGGGAAGTTTCTGAGATTAATCAGTTTGCCAGAATTGAAACTGAATTTAGTCGTTTAAATCCATGATTCATGGTGCTTCTTCCATACCTAGCTAATCATCCCCATTCTTTATTTCAACATTTATTGCTGTTAATTCCATCATCATCCTGTATTTTCTAAAACAATATATATTTTTGAGAAAATCAGGAGAAGCTGCTTGCATCCATAATTCTATACTTCACCTAATGGAAGATTTTATGTAATTAATGATGTAGTTCCTAGAGCATATTAGAAAGCACAATGATGTAGTTTAGTTCTGCTCAAATGATGAACAGCATTTGTACTTGTTCTTTGTTCTCAAGAATATTGTTTTAAATGTCCTTTTACATAATCATAGTAATTAAAGAAAATAAAATCAGTAAATTAATAGCTTGAGACTATAATCAGAGACTCCTAATTTATCTAGCTTAAGCTACAAGACTTGAGTCCAGCATCCTTCAGCAAAAATTCCCTTATGGCTCTATGGTGCAGAGAACATCATACAAAGTGAGGAAAGCACTCCCACATTAGTAAACTAGCCTTTGAAAGGGAATAAAGACTTATGATGTCATCTTCATAAATGATCAATATTGAATTTGCAAAAGATTACAGAGATAAAATTAATATGCTATTGATATAACATAAAAATGACAATCTTACCTAGCTAGAAACATATGTAAGGAAAAAAAAGTATAATGGAAAACTGCTTTTCTTTTCTTTTTTTTTTTTATTAAATCATAATTGTGTGCATTAGAAAACTGCTTTTATCTTTGCTTTTACTACCCCCAAATGGGGCTGTCATTAATCTGCTGATAACGTCCCGGTGGGTAGCAGGGATAGGAGCAATACTCCCAGCAGGCTTTACTCCCTAGACGAAAGTCCTCCCCCCAGCAGTCCGGTGGGATTGAGCGGGAAGCTGTAGTCTATGACAGAGGAGACGCTTGAGGTTTAAAGCCCCGAGGGAAAACAAAAAAATAACAATGGAAGAATATATATTGGACACTGTTTGACCAACATTTAAAATATTTACTCATGTTTTCCAAGCTAAAAATATTTTGTCCTTATGCATGGAAAAATATTTTGAATTGGTTATAAATATATAAATACAGTTACCACATTTATTAGTGTGAAACAGATTGTAGGCACATGCAGAAGTAATGGACATTAGAAATACTACTTTCATTTTGGTTTCATACAAATCACGATTCCCCCCATGAAGTGTTCCTGGAAAGTTTGCACAAGTATAATGTTGACATAAAATCTTAACCTTCTAAATATCACGCACATCTCTTCCTTGAGCAGGCATTGCACATAATCCAGTACGGGTGTTCTGCAAAAACTTGTCATAGTGGCTGACTGTTAAGATATATAACCCTTAAAAGATATAACATATACAACTTGTAACTATTTGTGATAAGACATAAAACATACAAGAACCTACACCTTCCCCCTGCTGCCTTCACCCCCTCCATCTTCTTCCTTTTTCCTTGTCTGCTGCAATGAGAGTGTTCAGATGCCTTCTGGACTGATTCCCTGGAGAAGACCCTACATGAGAGAGAACTACAGTCTCCTTGAAGCCTGCTCACTAAGAAGGAACATAATGTATGTTCTTGTACCCCACATATCTTGTAGGGCCGTGTCATCGAGAGGAAAGATCAAGACAGTGACGTGGGGAAAGGGAAACCAGTGAGTTCTGTTGATACTGGGGAGTGCAGAGGAACTGGAGATTAGGGGTAGAACATCCTAAAGCGAGTTGCTAAAGTGTGTTCAAGGGAAATATGAATGCTGATGAAAATTTCTGTTGGGGTCTTCCTTTCAATTCAACTTTGCTCCAAAATAGAACCTCGGAGGTTTATTTTCTTTATTAGCACTTCAAGAATGTTATTTATTTATTTTTGTAGTCGTAAATATTTAAAACTGTAGTTCTATGAAATCTTCTGTGGACATTCATTTTTCATGATGAAATATTTTAGAAGAATATAAAACTATTCTCCTTAGAATAGAATTGAGCATTTATAACTTAATGGTTTGGGAGTTGTCAATCAAATCTTCTCTTGACACAATGTGGGCTTTGTAGCATTTTCCGCAGTTGTTCTAGAGCTGATGTCTTTCTAGGTCTCGTCTTTCTGATTTGGTGTTTGAATCCGCTCAAGTCCTCTCCACTCTAGTTGGCCAGTATTATTCGCACATAGAGACTTTGACCTTTTTGATATATTAGCCATTCTTCACACCTGTCAAATCTGGACCCTGCCTTCCTTCCCTCTGCCCCGGGTACCTGAGGACTTCCCTGCCTCTATTCCAAGATCCCCATCTGTGCTGAAATCTTATTCTTTCCTAATCTCTCAAGAACCTACTACTTGGATGTATTTCCTTTCCCTTCATTTATTTTTATCCTTTCCTTACCTAAAATTGCCTAAGTATCAATAATCTAAACAAAATTCCCTTAACTTCTTGTTTCTGCAAAATACTGCCACTTTCCTCTCTCCCTTTCATGGAAATTTTTAAAAATAGTGACTAAAATTTTCATCTTTCCTTGCTCACTTCCTCTGAGTCCCTCACCCACTGCAGTCGTCCAGGGAGTCACGAGCTTCTCCCTCTTTGCTGCTTCTACTGCCACTCACTCCCTAGTCTGCTACAGTCTGGTGCAGGCGTCCTCAAACTTTTTAAACAGGGGGCCAATTCACTGTCCCTCAGACCGTTGGAGGCTGGACTATAGCTTAAAAAAAGAAAAACTATGAACAAATTCCTATGCACACTGCACATATTTTATTTTGAAGAAAAAAAGAAAACGGGAACAAATACAATTCACATCAACGCATGTGGCCTGTGCGGCGTAGTTTGAGGACCCCTGGTCCAGTATTTTCCTTCACTCCAGTATAAAGTAAATATGAACCTCCTGACAATTTTCTCTCTTTCTCTTGACCCCCTCCACATTTCGTCATATTCTTTTGATTTTCTTCATATTTTCTTTCCTTGAGTTGGATCAGATTAACTCCTGTTTTCCTTTTATTTCTAAGCTACTCTATCTCAGTTTACTTGGCACACGACTCTTCCCTTAGATGTCCCTTCTATAGTGACCTTCTGTAGGTTTCTGTCTCATAACTCTCTTTTTCTAACTCTACACAAGTGAGTCTGAAAAAGAAAGAACTATAATCATCTAAAGGAGTATGATTTGATTCTAAAAACAAGAAACTGTGTAAATGTTTTGAACAGAACAGCCTATTTGCTCTTACAGTGACCATTTGGGCATTGTAAGGGATCATTCATTTGGTGAGTTCAATATAGGAGAGGCAACGATATAACAGATGAATTATAGCAATAGTAGTACACAGAGCAAAAACATACTTCTTCATAAAATATTTTAGAGATAAATACCGGACTGGAGGATTGATTGAATGTGAACTGCTTGAGTGGTAAGGGAGTGGGAGGGATGTGGCTTGACTCACTGTGTTTGGCTTGGGTAATTAGATTGATATTTTCCCTCCTACTGAGACAGAAATAACAGGAAGTTCAGCAAGGATGACAAAGTCTTCTTTTGTCATATTGAATTTTTTGCTTGTTAAAATTTTTATTACAATGCAAAATATAGGCTCAGTGCACATAACACAGTGGTTATGGCACCAGCCACATACACCAAGGCTGGCAGGTTTGAACCCGGCCTGGGCACCTAAACAACAATGACAACTGCAACAAAAAAAAATAGCCGGGTATTGTGGTGGGCTCCTGTAGTTCCAGCTACTTGGGAGGCCGAGGTAAGAGAATCACTTAAGCCTAAGAGTTGGAGGTTACTGTGAGCTGTGAAGCGACAGCACTCTACTGAGGGTGGCATAGTGAGACTCTGTCTCAAAATGAAACAAAATAAAATGCAACATATAGCATTTTTTTCTTAAGTGCACAAAATGGCAAATGCACACGATTGTGTCAGCTACATCAAACCTTATATAAATTACATTCAAGTGAACTCAAGACCAAGCTTCCATAATGATAGATTGAGTTTTTTTGTTTTTTTGTTTTTTTTCAGTTTTGGCCAGGGCTGGGTTTGAACCCGCCACTTCTGGTATATGGGGTTGGTGCCCTACTCCTTTGAGCCACAGGTGCCGCCCAATAGGTTGAGTTTTAATCATTTAACATTTCCAAGTGAGTCTTGACTTTGACTCAAGTGTAAATCATATATAAAATCAAACACACGCACACATACACACAGAAAATAACAGCTTTGGCAAAAATATTACCAAATATATACCAGTTGACTATAGCTACGGCCTAATTCTTTGAAAAGATAAATAGAGAAAACCCTGTTTAAATTTTTTCTGCACCTATGAACTTATATGTATCTATAATTATATAATTACATATGTTCTAACTTTTCAAATAATTGAACAAAGAGGAAAATTAATTGATGGTTTCTTATAAAACTGAGAGACTATATTAATGAGAAAATATTAAAATTATTACTAGAATCTCAAATAAAAATGTATGTGAAATATTGCTACAATACTAACAAAGCAATATCTTTCCAGAATTTATCTTCCTGTGAAAGCTGCCAATGATGATTCATGTTTAGATAAAAATTTTAACATAAAATATATAACAACTATTTATAGAATGCTTACATATTATGGTGAGTAAGTCAGATTTTACTACCTCATTATACCATGAATATTGATTCTTATTTTATTTGGTAAAATCAAAGAAGCAGCCATTTAATATTTCATTTGTAAAAGAAAACCAAACAAACTAATGCTTCAGAATCAACAAGTCTTTTCTGTGAATCCTCTGCCTGTCATTTGCTAGCAACAGTATCCAAGAAAATCGTTTCTTCTTTTTGAGGACAGTGTGAAATGTGAGTGAAAAAATAAGTCTGGTGAAAAAGGCAAACTAATATCATCAATACAGAAAATATTTAAAATTAATTATTTCCTTTTTTTATATGACTTAGGTAATGCAAAACTGACACTGGAAATGTATTATCAAGAAAAGTGTCAGATTTCTGACTTTATGAATTATGAGACTTTTAAATAACAACCTGTATTATATTTTAAATATATCAATAAAAAACATTGCCTTTGCTTGCAAGTTTCATACAAATATTGACCTAAATTAAGGGAAAAAAAGAACTAAAACATTTTGTTTATTAATTAATTGCATGCATTCAAATTTGATACTGGCTTTGTCCCTGGTTTTTCCTTATCTTTCTTTCATTCTCGTAAGCATTTGAAAATATGCCTTATGTTTGTTTCAAGGCCAGGATTACTGATACAGGACATCTTTTATTGATAATTTTGATAAGAAATGAAAGTCATTAGAAAGTTCAGGGACTGATAGAATAATCCCAAACCACTGAATTAGGAAGACTTTCTCAGGATTGTTCCCTTGATCCTTTTGACACTGAGCCCTGACTTCCCTTTCTTCCAACCTTGTAGTCTTAACATCCTTCATCTTTGGTTCCACTGTTTTCTGCAGTTTGTAACTATCCTGATAAAATCTAAATCAATATCCACAGCCTTGACCACCGTCTCGATTTTCAGTTCTATGTTCCCAAATCCATGTTTGATGTTGCCATGCAGATGTTATACCGAAAATTCAAACTCAGTACTGTCTTCTACCTAAACATGGGTCCTCCCATATCCCCACTCCACCCCCCTCTCTCTCCTCTTCCCTTGTACTTCGGGGGGACCTCACCTAATGTGCATGATGCAATGGTAGGTTTCAAAACTCTTAAGAAATAAGTATAATTGTGATGGATGTGTTACTTAGTTCAATGTAAGCATTTCACATTGTATATCAAAGCAGAACCCTGAACCCCATAGATGCATCAATGTACAAAGTTATGATTTAATAAAAAAAATTTAAAAAAATAAAAGAAAAAAAAATGGATCCTCTTATCAAAACTGTTATTTGCATTGCCAATGCCATTGTCCTACTCCCAGGTAAACAGGCTCAGAGTGAGAGTTATTTCTCATTCTTCCTCTTTCTCTCACTTCTAGTATTGACCAGTCCCTGTCAATCTACTTTTAACTTTTTATTTCCATTGACCTTGTCTTAGTCCAGGTTGCTTGTAGTTGTCTGTGGGCAGTTGTTACCATGGAAAGTGAAATTGCCCTGCAGATAATGGTGGATTGCAGCGTGTACAGCTTTTTGCAACTCTAAATGTACCCACTATGCAGACTTCAGGGTTAACATGTTCTGGCCATAAGCGTCTCATGGCTATGTACTTATCAGAAGGTGATTAACCTGTAGTTTCTTACTCCTAGTCCACAATCAAACATTAGATCTGTAAATACATGTATGGCCAAAATGTTTCCTGTTATCCTAGCACCAATATATTAAATTCAATGTTTCAGGGGCTTTGAAAATCTAAAAATAGGATATGAAAATGCTCTTTATATAAAACTGTAAAAAAGATCCCCTTGTTTAGAGGAGCTGTATAATTAAAATGTGTTGCCTTATGTAAGTTTTCTTAAATGAGTATACTATCCATTAAATAAATTTAGTATTTTAGCTCATTTACTATCTAGCTTTTTATCTCATATGTTCATCCAATATTTTAGTTTATTTAGTATTTATAATTTTAGAAAATCACCATATTTTATATGCCTCACAAAATGTATAAGCCATTTGAAACAATGAATATGGAATGCTTCAAATGGGATTATTTTTTCTGTTTTTCATTAATCTTAATTCAGAACACCACCGAAAAAAGTAAACTTCTTTTCAAATGGATGAATATCAACTTAATCTATAACTTTTCCCATCTCTTTTCAAATAAGCAATGCCTATTGAAATGGCTTTCACTGATTAAGAATTATAACTACCTTAAATAACCCTCACCATTGTAGTACGATGGGGCATCTTGGACCGAAATGTTTTGCCAGGCAAAACATCGCTCGGTCCACGACAACGAATATGCAAAGTAGTAGGATGAAAGCTCCGGTGACTTTTTTAAGGTATTCAAAATTACACATTTGTAAAATGCTTTGCTTCCATAATTTAGTTAAATCATTTTATGTATGTAAAATTGTATGCCTTTATTTTGCTGTAACACAGAATGAAAAATAAAATAGAAACTGGTAAGCAGTACCTAGAACTGCTAGTGTTGCCTCTAGTGGACTGGATCCGTACGCTCTATGGCTTCATGCCGAACAGTTACATTCACACGATTAGTTATAGTATTTTTAAAATGCCTTTTTACCAAAAGTTTAAGAGACAGTTTAAGTAAAATTTGATAGTATTGCTAATATATGCCATAAATTATTTACTTTTTGTTGTTTAAATGAAAAGCTCCAATATATTCCTATTGTACTTCAAGTTGACCCATGATTCTTTAGATGGAGTCTCCACTAATCAGTGGTACCACTGAATTCAGAGACAAATCCTTTCTGATACACACAATGGAAAGAACTTCAATAAATCAACATAAGAATCTATAATACCATTACACAAAGAGAACTATAATAATGGTCAACAAACAGCTCTTTTAAAATGCATTATTTGTATCTAAATATACTGCCATTATAACAAGAAACCTTTTGTGATTTAAAAGGGTATGTTTCTCAGTAAAATATTTATGCTTTTAGAAATTACCAGACTGTATAGCTCATCCACAATTTTGCTCTTATTACATAAAATTGTAAATTATTTCT
Source organism: Arctocebus calabarensis (assembly GCA_963573935.1). Lineage (NCBI taxonomy): Eukaryota > Metazoa > Chordata > Mammalia > Primates > Lorisidae > Arctocebus > Arctocebus calabarensis. The sequence goes on along the minus strand of CAUYON010032867.1, from coordinate 27,849 downwards.
TTTGAATTATTAACGCAATTGAAAAAAAGACTTTTTCAGTGTTATATCATTTGAAAGGACAGCAAAATACATGAAACAAAACCAAGATGACAATTTCAGCATTTAAAATCTACACATGATAATTCAAATAAATGTTATGACATTTAAGATAATGAAACCCTTCATTTATTCTACTATCTGGTATGAGTTTTATTTCACATATAAGGAGTCAGAACAGATGTCCAAATATTGTAGTGCCAAAAGAAAGTTAGGGCATATCTTGATTAATACCCTCAGAGCAGCCTATAGTGTCTCTTTAAAACTGGCATGCACTACTTCAAAACAACTATTCATAATCCAGTCTAGGGAACACAGCTAGAAAAAGTGTTCCCAAGGCAAAAAGAAAAACAATAAAATTCAGTAAAATCCTTTTAGCAATGTGAGTTGCATATTATTGACAGACCATTCATTTCAATCAGTACATGATTAATTGCAAATTTCTTGCTTATTTGACTACACATTAAAAAAAAAAAGAAAGAAAAAAGAGAGAAAGAAAAAGAAAGAACCTCAGGCTACTGTTAAGGGGAAAAAAAAACTTATACGTTAAAAATTATTAGAGACTCTTTGTAGTGAATTAATTCTAATCAATGTGCTTGTTGACTACACAGTAGAATAATGACTTCCTAAACATCCGAAGTGCTCACTATTATAAACATTCAAATTAATATTTAACCTACTGACTTGCATTTGTTAAAAAATTACTGAAGTAGCATTCTGGACTTACTTTTAACAAATACATAGTCCATGTTTTATGAAATGTGCATAAGGTTTGTTTTGCAACTTCAGATGTAGATTACAGAAGTAATGCACATATGGACAAATTTATAATAACTGAAGTGGTTTTCTCCTGGATTTTTATAAAGATAAATCTCAGTGGCATGTTAAAAACATAAAAAGATTGTACAATAGTAAGATGGGTGGGTATTTTTTTCAGTTACAAATGGCTTTTATTTCCTTATAAAAATAATACCTTTGGGTTCTTTTACCCAAATGACAGTGATCAAGCAAAAACATATATTTATTGAACATATAGTATATACCACACACTGTGTTACCTTCAAAGATGACAAAATTAAAATATAGAGGCTTTACTTGGGAAAAATCATAATATTTGTTTAACTCTTCTTCTCTTCACTATCTTATTTTTCTTTAAGACTCACTGGGAATATATCAGTGACAAAGAGGCAGAAACTCTTTGAAGTTTTGAAAATCAAAACAATAATTTTGCATAAGAGTTGAAAATAGAATATGAGAGTGGAACTGCTTCAGATATTTATCTAATAATACTTTGACAAAAATGTTTGTAATTATGCAGTCCCATTTTCAGATAGGGTACCAAAAGTCACCATAGCTTATAAAAATGTATTTCTAAAACATGTGAAGGTGCTTCGATTGGTGAGAAAGTAACAAAAATTAGAAGGTGGGAAAATAACAAAACAAAAAAATGAATACCTTTAGTTTCAGCACTGAGCCTGCGCATTGAGACTGCATAATACTTTCGGGATAACTTTACGCAGAGCTCTGAACTTCATTCCCTGTATCACAGAGAATGTCTTCCTCAGCTCTGGCTTCCTGGGCTCTTCTAACAGGGCATTTATTAGAATGTGTCACTATATTCGATACTCATTCAACCAGGACTAGGTGAGCATAATAGCCTCTGCTGTACAATCCAGAAAACAACGAACGGCATGGAAAGAGAGGACAAGAATTGGAACTTTATAGCATCACCCCAAATAATAAGAACTCAGTATATTTTCAAAGGCTGGATATTACCATGAATATAGTTGAACAAACTGACATTTAACATTGTTAGGTAAATTGTGCAAAATTGCAAAATCAATAGGTGCTTTCTACTGGTATTTGAACCCATTCCAAGTGCCTCCTTCTGTTCTGGGAGATTGCCGGCCTTCTTATTTATGAAATATGACTGAATGCTGACAAGATTACTTTATATCATCCAGTACCACTCATGAAATGACAGCTGGTATTCTAGCATTTAAAGCACAAGTTTTATTGTATATTTAACATTATTGATGCAAACATATACTTAATAATATATCCTTATTTTCTTGTTGATTTTTATATTCCATTTTATTAGATTCTTACACTTTTAAAATATATGGGAAATAAATATTGATTTACTGTTTCTGACAGTTGGAAGTCAGTATAGAAATATTTTCCATTTAAAAATATATGTAATTTATATCTTTCTCCTCAATTTGTGAAAAGTTATTTTTTAGTGCAAATAAACATTATCTTAGTTAACCAAATTTGGCCCCTACATATTCACCTAAATCATATTTGTTAAAATGCTTATCTTGCTTACATGTCTTTAAATCTCATTAAAATATAATAACAAAATTAAGTGTTCCATTTTTAAATTTGCTCTTCTAAGGACACATTAATATACCCAACTTAATTAACACACAGTTTATACTATTAGGCAAGGAACAAGACATCCAATTTTAAAAACTTGAAACATTTTTAGAGATTCAAGCTCAAAGATTCAGAGAATACCAACCTGTTAGTGAAGTACCAGGAGTAGAATGAAAGTCTCCTGAATTTTAATGCAGACGTCTTTTTAATTTATAATAAATCATCTGAATTAAGGTCTATTGAAAATAATTTGGGGAAATTGCCAATTTAGGGTTTTTTTCTGCATAAACTTGTATACTACTGTTATTAATGAGTGCTAGAATTTATCCATAAACATAAATTATGCTTTTCACTAACAAATAAGAGAGCCAAACTAATTTTAAAACTAATATTTTGAAAATATTAATTCCAACAGGCCAGAAATGCCAAATTTACCAGTTACATTATACATTAAGGGAGTTCATTTACTTGCTTTGAATTTATTGATTGTTCACATATTAGGAATAGATTGTATTTGGTAAGTATGGTCAAGAAGAAAAAAAAAATCACTTCATGATGAGCTGGAAACAGGGTATTGAGGAAGAAAGAAAAAACATGGTGTATAAACATAAAGAACTTAGAGAGTATAAAGGTAAAGCATTTTAATTTCGTTTGAAGGTTGAGTCCTCATCCAAAGTCTTTGAACAGAAGCAGGGACAAGCTCTAAGACCTGGGTACGATTCTAATCACAGAACTCTGTGATTCTGATTTCAAGTTATTACTAAGTTAGTGAAAGGCATTGCACACGTTTCTTAGGTTGCATGGTAGTGGTAAAATGTAGCAAATAACGTTCTAAATTTACGCTCCAAATCATTTTCTGCCCCTTTAACTTTGTGTGGTTCCCTTCCCATCCTACAAACATAACTTACATCTGGATTGGCATTTAGAAGTTTATAGTTCTTACTGTTGTTGGAGGCTGAGACTTACCAGCTTTGGCAAGAGGTAAGTTTCATTTGATTAAAAAATATATAGTTTCATTTTATAGTATGCTTTGCTTATTTGGAATAATTCTTCAAATGAAAGATGAGTGAGATTTTTGCTACCATGACTTACAAAGACATCATTATTATTGGTTCTCAATATCACCACCAAATAATTCATTTTCATTTGATTCCTCTCCTTTCTGGTCTTGGCCTTCTTCAATACCAAAAATGGTGATGAGGACACACCAGGGAAGGGATAGATTAACATAAACCAGTAAAGCAGAGCCCCATAGATTATCTTCTTTGAAAATTCCGAAGCAAGGAAACTGAGGAAACATTACAAATGGAATTATTTACAAGTAATTAATGAGGTGGTGGCAAGCTATGTTTCAAGATTCCTAGTATATAATCTTTATGCTACATAAACTAACTTGAATGCTGAATAGTAAAGAAATCAAATACCTTCTGAAAAACAAATGGCAGAAGTTGCTCAAGGCATGGCCCAGTGTAGTAAATAAAAAATAGAAAGATTAAATATTTTTCACATGCTGAAACAGAAAATATGAGAACTATCACAGTGAACCAGGCTCATGGCCTATTCCAGTATTTCTCTCTGGCACTGGCATTGAGAAGAAAACACATTTTGTCTCCTAAAAGTCAACTTCAAGTGTTAGAAATTCAAATACATTGAATCAAGACCACTTAGCACACAAACAGTCTATTTTCCTTTGCAGAGTTATTATTTACAAATTTGTTCTGACCTTTCTCAATATTTTATATATTTTCTGTTCTCTAAATTTACATATGCTATGATTTTTTTAAATTTTTATATACGTGTTTTTATTTGCCATAATCAATGCTAACTTTTAAGAATCAAGTCATTTTTTCTTATATTAAATATTTTATTCACAGTTTTGCCTTTTAATTATTTTGACCCATATAAATTATCTTAACTTTGGGCTTTTGTGTTGTGGGTTAATCTTACTTGGGTTAGATAATATCTAACCCCAGTAATGGTGGTTTTGATTTGCACTTCTCTGATAAATAAGGATGATGAGCGTTTTTTTCATTTGTTTGTTAGCCATTTGTCTGTCTTCCTCAAAGAAGGTTCAGTTCATGTCTTTTGCCCAGTGATAGATGAGATTGTTAGCTCTTTTTTTTTGTTGATGAATTTGAGTTCTCTATAGATCCTAGTTATCAAGCCATTGTCAGATTCATAACATGCAAATATCTTTTTCTATTCTGAAGTTTGTCTATTTGCTATAGTTGTTGTGTCCTTAGTTGTGCTGGTGTGAATGTGGAGAGAGTTTACACTGTTGTTGAGACTTCAAACTAATATAGCCTCTTTGGAAAGAAGTATGGAGAATCCTCAAAGAACTCCAATTAGACCTTCCATTTGAAACCACAATCCCATTATTAGGCATCTATCCAGAAGAAAAAAAATCAGCTTTATCATAAAGACATATGCCCTAGATTGTTCATTGCAGTTCAATTTGCAATCACTAAGACATGGAAACAACCTAAGTGCACACTCAGGAACAGATATACAAACCATAGTATGTAGATGCCATGGAACAGATATACAATTCAGGAACAGGTTTGTACAATTCATGTACAAACCATAGTATATGCATGCCACGGAATACTATTCAGCCATAAAAAGATGACTTCACATCTTTTGTATTATCCTGGAGGGAGTTGAAACACATTCTTCTTAGTAAAGTGGCATAAGAATGGAAAATCAAATATCCAATGTACTCAATACTAGTATGTAGCCAATAGACAATTTAATTAATGCCCACATAGGAGAAAAACTTATTTCAATTCAAGTTGGGGGATGGGGACAAAGACAGAGGAAAAGGAAGGGGGTTTAGGGTGCTCCCAATGATAACGTACAATGTGGGGGTGTATGGGACACCTTTTCGGTGCAGGACATAGCTATAAGAGGGACCCTACCTAACAAAATCAAATATTGTGATTTGGTTGTTAACTCAACATTATTTTTGTTTTTAATTTTTTTCTCTTTTTGCAGTTTTTGGTTGGAGCTGGGTTTGAACTCGCCACATCTGGTATATGGGGTAGGCGCCTTACTCCTTTGAGCCATAGGCACTGCCCTGTGATTTGGTTGTTAATCCTCTCACATTAATCTGAAATTTAATAATATAAATAAAAATATATTTAAAGAAAAAAGTATATCACAAAAAGTAAAAAAAAAAGTATCTTAGCCTTTACCTTTTCTATTATTATTATTATTATTTTTTGCAGTTTTTGGCTGGGGCTGGGTTTGAACCTGCCACCTCCAGTATATGCGGCTGGTGTCCTTACTCCTTGAGCCACAGGCACTACCCAACCTTTACCTTCTTGATAGAAAATTTCAAAAGGTTTTCATGTTATTTTTATTTTATTTTTATTTTATTTTTATTTTTGAGACAGAGCCTCAAGCTGTCACCCTGGATAGAGTGCTGTGGCATCACAGCTCACAGCAACCTCCAATTCCTGGGCTCAAGCGAGTCTCTTGCCTCTGCCCCCCAAGTATCTGGGACTACAGGCGCCCGCCACAACGCCCAGTTATTTTTTGGTTGCAGCCATCATTGTTGTTTGGCGGGCCCGGGCTGGGTTTGAACCCGCCAGCTCAGGTGTACATGGCTGGCGCCTTAGCCTGTTGAGCCACAGGCGCCAAGCCTTTATGTTATTTTTATTGAACAGTCTCTCAAATAAAACACTTACTAGAATTTAAAAATTGTTCACTATTTATTATGAATTTGCTTCTTCAATGAACCCTTATTCTATGTTTAATACTGGAGTAAAGGCTGAAGGTAAGAAAATGGACAAGAGTCAACAGCTCCAGGCTTTCCTTTTGTTACAATCTTTTCTCAAGTGGCATACTCAAGAGTACAAGTTGTATTTTTAGTAGCATTTCCATATATTTGATAAAATCTCCTAACCTCCATCATTTTCATTTCACTATTACTGTAAACAATAATAAAATAAATAATAATTAACACCTACTACCTCTAAAGATAAAGATAAACATTCTAGTGGTGTTGTAGGTGGGATGCCTGGTAGTTAAGTGTGAATTGGTTTGGAAATGGCTGATGGACAGAAACTCTAAGGACCTCAGGGAGTTTATTGGGAAGGTATTAAATGGCAGTCAGAAAAACGACAGGGGCTAGAGAAGAGGGGGAGCTCTGTGGAATAGTGGTGAAGTGTTACGCAACATTGTTGCTTCTTGTTACATGGAAAATAGAAATGGTCTGTAATAAAGTCATGGAACTGGTAGCAAAAATTTATAACTAAAATGTACAAAACTGTCCACTCCCATCTTCCAACAGCTATATTAGCAAACAAGAAGGAATAAAGAAACTTATAAGTTTTAAAGAAAAAGTTAGAGAAAATGTTAATGAGCTTGATAAAGATGGAAGATAAAACTATTTCTCATCCCCAGACAAAAAAATGAAATCCAATGTACTACCCTTAACACATGAATTTAGGGTATAGAAATCACATGATTGTGACTGCAAGATTATTTGTTAAGACCTCAAAAATATTTGACAGTCTGTTTAGTTGAACTTTTGAAGCTCTTAAAAGTGTGCTTTAGAGACTCTGCCGATTAACAGGGTTTTGAAGAAACTTAAGGGCACTGTCTTACAGCAGCCTCATAGGCAACAAAGTTAGAAAAAGTCCATTATGAAGAGGTGTGTGGAAATGGCTCTTATCTAATGTAATGCACTTAGAATTTCATACATTGGGAGCACATCAAACTTTTATAGGAAGTCTTCTAGTTTGGCTGAGAGGGACAGAGATTGTACAAAATGAAGAGAGGCCACTGAACCCTCCACCTACATTGAGAAGGTAGCAGGCTGAGAAAAACCACTTAATGCAAAAACATGGATAGCTCTCTCTGGAAAGATAATGACTCAGCAGAAAAAGAGCTCAGAGAGTCACGTCCAGGAAGCCAAACTGGGTTATAATCTAGAAAATGAAAACACGTGTTCTGCGGGGTTTCCGAATTGCTATGAACCTGGGGGCTGCTATGTGCTTGGCATTTCCTCACTCTTGAATGAAGTGTCTGCTGCTATCGCCCTATGCCATTTTCTGTTGTGTGTATTTATAAGGTGCAGATAATTTGCCTCCTCAGTTATTAAGTCTTTATTTCAAGAAGACTCACACACATGGAGCTGTATCAGAGGAAGTGCACTCAAGAGCCTCACTGATAGGTATTTAAAAGTGAAGTCTAGACTTTGACCAGATGCTATAATGAGGTAAGATTTTGAGGGTCTTTGGGAGTTATTTTGCCTATGGAATTGCATCACATTTGGAAGTGCAAGAGGGTAGACAATGTAGCTTGTCTCAGGAGTGACTTTTATTAATTCTTTCCCCACCTATTCATACACATCAACTCCAGTGAAAGAGGAGTTTAATTCTATTTCTTGTATCTGGACTAGATAAACAGAATGTAATGGAAATGACATTCTAGGCCTTGCAACTTCCACCTGCGTCTTTTAAAAGGTTTGTTTGGGGGGAGGTGGCTTCTGCATAAGAAATACAACTACCCTGGGACCTCCATTTGGTAAAAAGATATAGGCTTTTCCATCCTAAAGAGCAAGAAAAGCCAAGCAAAAGTGAGGTAACAGACATGAAGGGGAAGAACCTTTTACAGAATTGGATCCTCGATCCCATCTTCCAGAGAGAGCTCATGCTCAGGAATTCAGGAAGAGCCACCCAGCTGTGCACTTTCCAGATTCTCACCCTACAAAGCTGTGCCAAAATAAAATGGTTGTTTTGAGCCGTTACATTTCTATGTAATAATATTGCACAGCAGATTACTTTTTAAAAAGCCAAACACACTACCGTCATTTGTGTATTAATTTATGATTCTGACATACTTTTGGTAATAGTTGCTTTTCTGATACTAAAATGTATTAATAAAAGCTGGAGTCCTAAAGATGGCTGATAGAAATACAAAGATCACAAATTTCAGCTTAAGATTTGATTTATACTATCTATAAAAAGTCTATTCATCATCACTGAAAATATATAATCAATACCTCCATTCTTATCACAGCGCACCCCAACTGTATCACTCTCTTGCTGTTTGCATCAATCACTTAAAGCCCACCACAATTCCTACCTGCTCTGAAAAAATGTAGCTAGTATTCTGGTTTTCAGTAATGCCGTCTCCTTCACCCCAGAGACTCTCACTGCTCTCATCTTGAAGGAGCTTGTCTTGAAGGATCAGTTAACTTACAGGAAACTAGAATCAACAAAAGAACCACTAGACAGCTTCACATTTGAGAGGACTTGTTCTGTCCTTGGACTTTTACCTCCCCTTCAATAACTAAGAGCTTCTCTTTGTTTTTCCACTGTTCGGGTCTTTTGCCCCTCCAGAATCTAATTTTTATAAGTGATATGTTTGGCTGCTTAACTGTTAAAAAATATATACTTCCTGTCTTTTTCACCATCTTTGCTAGATCTACTGCTGAAGCTTCCTGATAGTAATTATTCTTATAAAGAGACCTTTTGGTAAGACTTGCTTCTTAAAATTCTTTCCAGAAACTAGCTTCATATCTGTGTCTTTCTTCTTCAGGGTCTAACCATCCTGTCTCTTGCATTGTCCTAAAGAGAAAGTGGTGGCTTTAATAACTGATGTCTCTTTTTTGTAACATTGTGTGGATTATTTATCTAACCTTATTTTTTTTTACATATTTTAATTTACAGCATGATCTATATATATATTTACATTTTAATTTATAGCATGATCTATATTTATCCAACCTTATTTTTTTTACATATTTTTAATTTGAGGCATGACTCAATTATACATAAGATACAATCTTAATGTTTTAATTAAGTGGGAAGCACTCTTGAGGTAAGTGAAATATTATCTGTGGTACCTTCATTATAGAAATGATTTTCCAAAATTAGCATAAAGATTAACTTCTAGATTTATTCAATGAGTCTGTGATGAGGATAAGAATCTAGATTCCATTTGCTTTGGGTTCCAGTTGTTTCAAGCACAGATGGCCAAGGAATTTACTATAAAATGCTGCTCCAGGCAATGGGGATGTGATTTAAGGCAATTTTCTAATACTAACGTAAGTCACGGAGAGACTAGAGACCCAAGTCCAGTTAGAAAACCTTTGCAAAAGTCTGAAGGAGTCTTAACAGAGGCCTGATCCAAACAGTGGCATTAGAGATAGAAAGAAGGGACAGATGGAAGCTAAACTAGCTATTAACAAGTTCCTGAAACTGTTTTCTATTAAAGCTGTCTTAGAAAATGAAAATGCACTGTTGTAAGCACTAAAACAAACACAACCAAAAAGATGTTTTCTTAACTGGGAAATTATGATGTGCAGTTATGTTTGGTATCTAAATGCAAATTTTGCATGTAGCCTGCATTTATGGAAGAACCGAAAACAACCACAATATACTATATCATAGTAGAAACAAAACAAACTAGCTGTACTTGGCATAGTAATGATCAGCCCTTTAAATTAAATCTTTATGCAGATTCTATTTTACACTCCAAACTTTTCATGGAGTCTGTGTAATTCTGATGTGTAAACCAGCAAATAGATGTGCTCTGTGTATGGAGAAGCTGGTTTGGATCCCAGCTGGCTTGGCTGTACGCCTTTCTAATGGTAATGAAGTCACACAGCTGCTAGGACAATCAGCTGGAGTTCAGATTGTCACTAGCTAAATGGATATCCATTGACGAGCTTCTTATCCGGACTCATTAAAGTTTAGTATTGACAAATAAAGAGTGGTTAAAGGTTCACAGCTAAGAGGCATCTAGGAATGAACTTGTTGACTTTTTTCCTTATAACTTTCTCCTTATAATTCACAGAAATGTCATTCATCTGTGTGAGATGTATTATTATGGAGGTATTGTAAAATTTTCAGCATTGCTTTATTTACACTTTTTAAAATAAATGAATATTCTAGGTTAGTCACATTCATCCATAAGAAATTATTGGCATATGAAAAAATAGAATTATAAGAAAGTAACATTTTTCTTTAAAATAAATAGAAAAAAGATGATTCCACAACGAAGTTCATAATTGACTTGAAATTGATCTTTATTTTAGAGACTTGTGGGTATTTTAAATAACCTCTAAGAATGACTCTATTTATATTAGTCAATATACCACTAAATACTAATAATTTCTCTCAAGTAAACAATTTAGATTAACAAAGGTGGTCAGTGAAAATTTTAATAGTCCTATAGTCATTCCTGGAACATGATAAAACTTTTCCAAAACTTCAAAGTAGCAGGAGCCAAACTTGACCCCTGTCAGATCAGAAGTGAAGAACTAGAAGAACTAGAACCCCCCTATATTTTGATACAGCTAATCAATGTTCTTCCTTGAAACCATACCACACTAAGGGTCTTATAATGCTCAGCTATAACAGCCCCTTCCCTGCCCTCATGTCCTATTCAGTTCATGTTTAAATTTTTATTTTGTTTTGTTTTAAGATTCTCTAACCTGACTCCCCACCCTTGCCCTGATCCTGTCTTACTTAGCAGACTTTCTGCCCGTCACAAGTTTGCTGCCTTGTGAAGATTTTGAAAATGCTCGATCCTCACACCTATCATCTACCGCAAAAAATCAATTAAAAGTTGTTGCCAAATGTACTTGTATATAATTATTTGGCTATAATTTAATACCCTTTAGATCCTTCTTAAAACAGAAAACACATTTTCACAGAATTCCTCAAACAAATGTAGGAGTAGAAAATACTGAAGCAGTACAAAATGTGAATGATGCTCAAACACAAGGTATAACTGCTTCTTTACTATGTCCTCATGGAAATTCACTAACCCCTTGCATGATATACAATACATTTACTTACTTTCCAGGTCTCTTCAGTGCGGATTCTAAAGACAGAGAGAGATTCTTTCATTACCATAGTGTGATTTAAAATGTTCTCACTTTTAGCTATGCCCACACATTTTTGTAGGTCTGCCTAATATTTTCAGTGTAAGTTGTACAAGGCCTTGGCATTGTTAGATGTATATTCTCCACCTCACAATGTGTACCAGGCACCCCCAAAGGCAACACGTTATGACTAACCGTACTTCCTGGGAACTCAGAATAAAGATTTGGCAGAATCTTCAGATTAGAGAAGAACAAAATTCCAGGCTTCCCACAAATCAATAGAGGTAAACTCACCCACATGAAGGGTGTGGTCCTAATTCAGCAGAGCAAGTTCAGAGCAAGTCCAGACCTGTGTGTAATGTAAAACTTGGGAGGAGGCAAAATAACAAACTCCTACAGTCAAGTGTTACTTCTTAATCATTTCTTAAACTTCTTAAAGGTAAAAATCAGGTTGTCTAGTTTCAAGCCATTTATACTCAAAGGAAGACAATATACACAAAATATTTCCCTACATTGACACGGGGCCGTACCAGGAGTCGGATGATCTGGTTGATGCTGGGAACTCATGTAAGCCACTTAATCTCTTTTGATCTGACAAGTAAAATAGGAATTTGGCTTTCATTTCCTCATTCGCAAGACAAAGCTGTGCCAAACACTGTCCAAGGCACCAGGGCCACAGAAGCAGAGAGCCATGCACTAGCCTCTGAGAAAATCATGCCCGGAATCCCTGGGTCCCTGCCAGTCCAGGACTCTGTGAGTGAGTGAACAGAGGCATCATTATTCCCTTGGATTTTCCACACATACAAAGAAGACTGCTGACATTCCCTGCTATGGTGCAGGCTGCCAGTACTTCCTGATAACTTATCGTCTGCTGCCTTTCCCAGTAAGTTGACCACTGGCTAACTCTAGCTTGAAGACATAAGTGGAGATAATATGCATGGATTCTGGCCGGGAGTAGTTGTGTACCCAGGGTTCCTTCTTTTCACCCTCTTTCCTATTCTGTGTACAGCCTGGATGATACTAAGGTGATATACAGATTTGTATTCATATTATGATTACAAATATGGTAGAGGCACTATCTGCAAGTGTCTGATGCCTAGATATTTTAAAGAAAACTGACCTGACCAAGGGACATGATAGAACACAGTAACTTCTATTGTAGTGAGAGTTGGGGTCCTGTATGTTGTTGCAGCATAACCTAGCTGAGTGTGCTTAATTCAAATGATCATATAGCTCTATATTGTAAGTCTCAGCTCATTCACCCTGAAAATGAAGAGAAAATTATTTTTTAGTTCTTTTCATAGCAATGCCAAAGCCTAGTATCTCATTCACTGGTCCTCAAAAATTATGAGTACAGAGTGGTTAGGGTGCCAGCCACATACACCGAGGCAGACAGGTTCAAACTCAGCCAGTGCCTGCTAAACAACAGTGACAATGGTAAAAAAAAAAAAAAAAAGAATAGCCAGGTGTTGTGATGGGCACCTGTATCCCAGCTACTTGGGAGGCTGAGTCAAGAGACTTGCTGAAGCCCAATAGTTAGAGATTGCTGTGAGCTATGATGCCATGCCACTCTACCGAGGGTGACATAGTGAGACTCTGTCTCAAAAAAAAAAAAAAAGAGTTTCATTTAGGCTGTGATATTTTCTACAGTGCATATTGCCAGTTTTAATGAAATACTTAAATCCCTTGAGCATACTATCAAGACAACTGAAATATTTCATATGTCATGTAAAAAATCTCAATGGTCTCTGGCTAAGAGAATCCACATACCACTTAATATTTAAATATATCAAACCAAAAGAGTAAGAAGATATTTTCATTTAGTACTTTGCACAGAGATTTCCACAGTATGATTATTTTATTACCACTTGGAAGTATCTGTGGATTCCAGGTCTTCTTTCACCCTTTTTCTTCAGGTACTCTTGGAAAGCCATATGTTGAACCAATGTGGTGCCCCTTGAAGCACGTTTTCCTTTTTAAAATACTATATCTTGCAGCATTCTATGTACTACCCATTGAAATTCCATTATGTTGGCACAGGTCTGCCCAAATTGCAAGTAGGCACATTGCCAAGCTCGCAGATGGCATCAGGGGAAAGAGCCAAAAAAACATGTGAATCAACTGTGGGTATTGATGGCATAATTCCCAGACATGGAGGTCCAAATACTTGTCCAACCTAAGCTTATACTATATACTTACAGATACAGAAATTTGTCAACAATAATCTAGCACTGAGTTAGGTTAATTTTTTAAAATAATTTCTAAAGGCTTCGTTGGCTATTGAGAATAGGTACAAGGCAGTTAGTTATCCAACTGCCTAAAGGTTGGTATTCAGTCTTTTGTCTTTATCCGGACAGATATTCAATATAAAACCAGGTAGCACAATTAATTTATAATTAATATAGGTAGAAATAATTTAAATGTTATCTGGGCTTTTACAATTAAAACAGGAGAAAAGGTCAATAAATATATGAAGTCTCACAATTAAGTTCGTGAACTTGCCACTGTGTACATACATTGGCAGCATTGTACAAATAACTTAGTAAGATTTCATAACCTTGGTACATCAGTCTCTTACAACTATGTTCAGGTCAATGTGTGGCAGTGTCTTGTGAGTTGTGTTCACTGTTGCTGTTGAGTGTTTTTGTGTGCATACAACTTCAACTCTGATGGTCATTCCAGAAAAAGTTCCAAAAATGTTTTGAAGGGGAGACTAAGAGCTGGCATTTGCTATGTAAATTACAAAGGAGAAGACTTCAAAGGTGACTGCAGTGATATTCAGCAATGAGGAATGTAGCACTTTTTCAAAGATGAGTTTGCAAACTTAATTGTCAGACCTCATATACTGAGACCAGACACTGTTAACACAGTAGGGCTTAACTTGTCACTCTATCAAGTATTGTTCCTTGACCCCACCTACCTGCTATATCAAAAAAATTGTTGTGTTTTACAAACTAGCAAAGTTTATTATCAGGACTGTATCTGTGAAAAGAATATGATTTGAGGATCTTTAAAAAGGATCATCTGCTTAAATAAGCCCTTGCCTGCTGTTTAAGAAGTTGGCCTGTATTTCTTAAATTATTGCTACTTAGTTAGGTTAAGCTATTATATCTCTTGAAGGTGGCTATTTTAGAAGGAAAACATTTTATTCAAAAAAGAAGAAAAGCAATTTGTAAATATTTGTTTAGAATGAAATGAAATTATTGAAGCATAGGCTCTTTGGAACTATTATGAAAACTCCCAAAATCTCTTTGCCCTATCCACAAGCTGTATCATCCCTTCATCTTCCCATTTTACAGAATTGGACATTCATTTATATAACATTTGCAATTTAAGATGTAAGAAGGAATATCACATTTAATTTTTAGGGGTGCATCTATTGTGACAAATGACACATAAATGTAGAATTTTACTTTAACATAGAGAAAATAATTTACCATTTCTAAGTGAGGGGTTAAGTACTGCCACATTTCCATAACTTAAATTCCATAGCATTTAGGACACATGGGTATTTGGTCACTTTTATGAAAATTATTGGAAATCACACTCCTGTTTATGTCTTAATTCCTGGCCAATTTATGCCCACTGTTTACATTCTTTCTTTTTCAACACATGCTGAAGTCACATAGGCATACTTTGGAGAGACTATGTGTTCAGTTGCAGACCACCACCTTAAAGCCAATCTAGCAATATAACCAGTCACATGAAATCTTCTGTTTCTGAGTACACATAAAACTAATGTTTATACTGCAGTATATTAAATATGCAATAGCATTATGTCTAAAAAAAGAAAAAAGGGGCATACATTTGTTAAAAAACACTTCATTGCCCCAAAATGCTAATGATCATCTGAATGTTTGGAGAGTCCTATTCTTTTTTGCTAGTGGAAGAAGTCTTGTCAATCTTGATGCTGACTGATCATGGAAGGGGTTGCTGAAAATTGGGTGGCTTTGGACATTTCTTGAAATAAGACAACGATGAAGTTTGTCACATAGATTAACTTTGCCTTGCACAAAAGATCTCCCTGTAAGACACGATACATTGTGATAGCATTTTACTCACATTAGAACTTCTTTCAAAATTGGAGTCCATCATCTCAAACCCTGCTACTGCTGTATCAACCAAACATATGTGATAGTCCAAATCCTCTGTTGTCATTTCAATGTTCACAGATCTTCCCCAGGAGTACATTTCATCTCAAGAAACCATTTTCTCTGCTCAACACAAAAAGCAACTGCTCGTCCATTCAAATTTTATTGTGAGATTGCTGCAATTCAGTCACAGCTTCAGGTTCTGTTTCTAATTCTAACCATCTTATTACTTCCACCACCTCTGCAGGGACTGCCTCTACTGAAGTTTTGAATCCTGCAAAGTCATGTGTAAGAGTTGGTTAGAATCAACTTCTTACAAACACTTGTTAATAATATGTTGACCTTGGTCCATGGATGTTCTTAAGAACTTCCAGAATGGTGAACCCTTCCAGTAGGTTGACCCAGATTCATCAGAAAAATTACTATCTATTCTGGGTATAGCCTCATAAAACAGAAATGACCATGTGGCTGCAGAAAGATGTGTCTGGGAGAGCTACAGCACACAAGGGTTCAAAGGCAGTGAAGACTGTGCTGCACTTGAACAGCTTCTCGAAGGTTATGACCAGCAAGACCAAGATCAAGTGTCAGAGTTCTGCAATTCACCACTTTTCAAGTACATGGATAATGACTAATAAGCTGGGCCTCAGTTTGGTGGTTCCAGGAGGGGGAATCAAGAGGAAATCACCCTCAACACCTCAGGCTAAGACTGATGGCATCACCACCACAGCTGCTGATGAAGAAGAAGATGAATACTCTGGAGGATTGTGCTAGTATTTTGCTTGCAGAAAAGAAAAGAAGAGAAAAGGGAAAATCCTGATGTGCAATTTCATGGACTTGGGCCTTGTTTACGGGCATCCATTTTTCACCGCAGTCATGACTATAAATACTAATAAAGAATAATTTTTAGTTAAAAAAAGAATCAAAATTACTCTTTGATCCATGTGTTTTAGATGATGTGTTAGCCAGTATGAAAACAACGTTAATCTCCTTGTACACCTTCATCAGTGATCTTGGGTGACTAGATGAATTATCAATGAATGATAATATTTTAAAATATATATATATTTTTTCCTGAGTATCTCTCAGGAAAACTCAATAGTAGGTTTAAACTATTCAGGAAAACATACTAAACAAATGTGCAGTCAACTAAGCTGTGTTTAAATTGTTCCATTTTTGGACACAGGCAAAGTAGATTTAGCTAATTCTTAAGATGCTCCAGGATTTTCAAAACAGTATGTTAGCATTGCCTTCAACTTTAAGTCACCAGCTGACTTATCTCCAAACAAGAGAGTCAGCCTGTCCTTTGAAGCCAGACAATGGCATGTCCTCTCCAACTATGTAGATCCGAGACGGCATCTTCTTCCAAGGCTGCTTCATCAAGCTTGAAAACCTGCTGTTTAGTGCAGCAGCTTTCATCGACAATCTTAGCTAGAGCTTCTGGATAAGTAGTCAGGACTTGCACATCAGCACTCGCTTTTTCACCTTGCACTTCTTTGCTCTACAGATGGGAACAATCCTCCGCTAGCTCCAAACATTTCTTCTGCAGCTTCCTTGCTTCTTTCAGCCTTCATAGAATTAAACTGAGTTAGGAATTTGCTTTGGGTTACGTTTTGGTTTAAGGGAATATTGTGGTTGGTTTGATCTTCTATTCAGACCAATAAAGTTTTCTCCATCTCAGCAATAATGCTGTTTCACTTTCTTATTTTCATGTGTTCTCTGGAATAGCGTTTCATATTTCATTCAAGAACTTTTCCTCAGCATTCACAATCTGGCTATCTGGCTCTAGAGGCCTCACTTTTGGCCTTGCCAGCTTTTGACTTGCCTTCCTCACTAAACTTAATCATTTCTAGCTTCTGACTACGAGAAATATGAAACTTCTCCTTGTACTTGAACACTTAGAGGCCATTGTCAATTTCTTAATGTGCCTAATTTCAATATTTTTGTGTCTCAGGGGATAAGGAGACCCAAGGAGAGGGGCAAAGATGGGAAAATAGCTCTGTTTGATGGATCAATCTGAACATACACTTCATTTATCAATGAAGTGCACCATCATTTATGGGCACTGTTCATGTTGCTTCAAAACAATTATAGTACTATCATCAAAGATCACTGATCAACATAACAAATATCCACATCATCATCATCATCATCATCATAATAAAAGCTGATATATTTCTAAAAATTACTAAAAAAGTACACAAACACACAAAGTTTGCACATGTGGTTAAAAAGTCATACTAACAGACTTGCTTGATACAGAATTGCTGCAAATTTCATTTTGTTAAAAAATGCAATGTCTGTGAAGCACAATAAAGTCTAGCGTGATCAAATGAAATGCCTGTATTTCAAAATGATATTTAACACACTAATGTTTGCAGAACGTGAAATACAACAACAGAAACTGATGTCAGTGAATTCCATGTTATCTTTACTTTCTTCGGAAGATGCAATTATCCAACTTCATTTGATTACCAAGGACTACTCAGACTTCTCTGCTGGAAGTCTGGTGTTCTTATATTTAATATTAACATGTTAAAAAATAGACTTACAAAGTTTTTAACATTAGATATATTGGAATGCATAGGTTTGCTTGAACCCTTTTTTCAAAATTTCTTCCTGATTTTATCTTGTTTATTTTTCATCTTAAAACATTACTATAGATAGCTCAGATTTTAAAAAGTAGATTCCAGCTATTCCCAAAGAAGCTAGTATAATGTTTTATGGTTTTCTGAAATTAAAATTAAGCTATGCTACTCACCAAAAACTTAACTGTTTTGTCACTGTTTTTCTACTAAATGTAATTAAGAGGCTCTTTACGCATTGTAGAGCTCAATTATAATATAGCTTATTATTATACAGTTTTTGAAAAACCAGAATTTGTAAAATCTTTCTTATAATCAAGGTTTACACACTAAAATCTGAAACAGCTTACATGAACTAAACCAACAGATTTTCCTTCATGACCATTCATTTACTCTCTTCATATATATATTCTATCCTTCCTTCAATTATGAGGTCATTCACTTATTCACCAAGTAACTATTGAACATTTACTACATGGTGAGAACTGAGGCAGAAGCAAAGAAGATATGGCATGTAGCCTAGAGAAAATTCTCTTTGGTACAAGAAATGAAAAGATTATATAACTTCAGAAATGAATACGTGAAAGGAGATGAGGTTTTCATTCAAGGTAGAAAATGACATCCATTATAAAAGTGCTATTAATAACAGCCTTTTAATATTTAATAGAACAGAGTGATTAAGACGGAATCCATACTTTATTATTCTATCTTCTACATATATTAAGTAGGTTTGACCACATTTTGGGGTATTATATATAATTAAGAGTAAAGATAAAAAAGTTTTGAAAATCCATATGAGACATAGTAGATAGCGATGCTCATTTTAAGCAACCATATTTAGGGCAACAACTTATTTTATTGACTGCAAATTTGTTGTTCATTTCCCACCTTCTCACCAAATTAAAATGAATTAGTTATCTGAGGTCAGAAGAAGATCTTTGAGAATTTATTTACTCAACTTTAAGACAGACTCAGACAGCCTAATTCACAGAACAATTAATAGCTATATATTTATTACCTATATTTTCATACTATATCAACACAACAGTTTTATTAAAACAAGTTTTTTTTTTTTCTAATACAAGTACTGCATTTTAGGCATGGTAGTTGAAGAGTAATATCAAAATCTTATATGAAAATATAAGTGAAATACATTCTTTTACTAGATTGTAGATGTCTTTTTATACAGGAACTACATGAAGTTCATCTTTTTATACTACCCAGGAGCTGAAATAATGTGTTGTTTAATGAAAAAGTGTTAGAATTAAATTGAAATGATGAACATATGGATGGTTTTCTAAACATAAATATGCTCTATCTAGTTATGTAGTACTAGTTACTTGCTAGTTCAAATATTTTACCTTTCATTTTGTATCAAAATTTTCTGATATTGCATTTGGTCTACTGACATTCTCAGGCATTTGATTACCACAAAGTAATTTGATTTTTTTTTAAATGTTACTTTTTTACCACTCACTGTAAATTAAAATCTTAAAATTCATGACATAAATATTATACATACCCACCAGAAATTCTATTAATTAACTTGACAACTGATTAGATTTTGGGTACTATTTAAATCACAAGGCATTTATGGTTCTAGCCAGCAATTTTTTTATAATCTCTTTCTAAATTATGCTATATATTTAAAAAAACTATTATCTTATTAAATCATAAGGCTACATTTTCTCTAGATGTTTAGAAAAATTGAATAAAACCTTACCTTCCAAAATGAAAACTTTTAGTTCAGAATTTACAAAGGAAAGTATATAAATATTATTTTCCACCTCAAAATAATCTTTCAAAAACTAGAATATTAACTTTACTTTCTTAAAAGCTACTCTTAAGTAGAATTCTAGTGCTGTCAACTGCATTATCTGAAAAATATGAGGATATTACTTTTACTCTCTCTCCATAGAATATGATCATGACTGCAAATAATTTTTATTGACCAATTTGAAGATAAAATCTATTATGACTATTAATATAATTATAAAAACATCATGATATTAAATATTTCTGATCAGAATCATGAAGCTATCACTTAACATAAATTGAGGCCTTATATGCATCAAATGAACATGTTTTTAATCTTCCTTTGCATCAGATATGGAATAAACTGAATGTTCTCAATTAAATGTTATCACAACTGTACAAGAAAGGCACCATTAACATTTGGTTTTTTTTTTTTTTTTTTTTTGAGACAGAGCCTCAAGCTGTCACCCTGGATAGAGTGCTATAGCATTGCAGTTCACAGCAACCTCCAATTCCTGGGCTCAAGTGAGTCTCCTGCCTCCACCTCCAAAGGAGCTGGGACTACAGGCGCCCACCACAACGCCCAGCTATTTTTTGGTTGCAGCCATCATTGTTGTTTGGTGGGCCCTGGCTGGAGTCGAACCCACCAACTCAGGTACACATGGCTGGTGCCTTAGTGGGTGTAAGTGGCTGGTGCCTTAGCCCATTGAGACACAGGTCCTGAGCCCATTAACATTTCATTTAAAAGAAAAGGAGACTGAGGGTTGGTAGACTTGGATCTCCCAGTGAGAGCTCAAACTTTCCCTGCACAACAAAAATGTTTCCTTTCTTTTCTATTTTAAACTGTTTCTGTTGATATTTAAATTGCTCTTAAGGGGAACTTTAAACTGCAAAATATCTCCATCTTCACATACAAAATCCTTTCTCCCTCCCTCTCACTCCTCAACCAACTTACCAAAGAAACAAACAAAACCCGATAAACCCACAACTCAGCTTCAAATACTTTTGGAATAATTGAGACTAAATATTTACATATAGGGCAAGAAATAAATCACAAAACTATTTTTTGGGTAGAAGGTTTGAAAATATCAGTTGACACAGTAAAATCAAATGAAAATAAAAAATGAAAATACATCATGACACAAACACATTAATTATTTTTACTCGATTAGTAATTGTAGGAAAAGTACTCCACATCTCTGAGGAAATTGATTGGCAGATTCTGGCGATTATTTGCCAGAAAATAATGAAATAAGTGATGACTGTGCACAAGATCTCATAATAAAGAAAGAATTTATTTGCTTTAAGAAGGATTACATCTTAGATGTTCCTGACAAACTAAATACTTTCCCCTTAAAATTATATATAAATCAGAAACTGAATCAAATAATCTAAAATATTTAAACTAAAATTTATTTACGTACATTTTAATTTAGATAGTAATTTTCAAATCAACTGATTCCACAAAAAGTTCTAGGTACCAAAAAATGTATAAACTGGGAAGAGGGGAAAAATCAATGTTTCATATTTTAAGCATTCACACAGCATTACTGTAATCTGGCCAAAAAAGTCAACCTTATGCCTTTGCCATCTAGAAGTAAACATTTTATCATCGATATATTTGAATAAGTACATTGCCTAATTTTCTGAAAGCTACTTAGGTTATATATAAATGCCATAGTTGCTAAATGGCTGAAAGAAGATCTCATTTCAAATTATTAATTTAGAAGAGTTAGGTTTTATTTTAAAGAAGAAAAACAAGTGTTTCATATCACAAGTAAAACAAACCGTTATTTTAGAAATAAGTAATCTGTTAGAATTCCCAGCACATGAAACAGAAAAGTAAACCACAGGGAAGTGTGTAATCTGAAGAAAACCGTAAAAATATGGCTATGAGATCAAATTCTACCCACGCCTTCCAGTACCATTTCTCACCATACTTCCTCAATACATCCTTGCCTACTTGAAGAATTTGATGTACTTTCTCAAATCTGTAATTTGTATTCATCGTTTGAAGGTATATTGAAGGTCAGGTCTGAAAGGTGCAACGCAGCACAGTGAAGATGAGTGAAGAGAACCTCGGCTCAAAGGCAGCCGTGAGCCCGCGATTCCTCCAGGGTGCAGAGCCTGCTGCAGTTCAATACTGGAAGGAGAGCGTCGCCGCAACGGGGTTCATCAATCCTCTAAGGAGAGCATCGCCACAACGGGATTCATCAATGCTCTAAGGACTCTGCAACTGGATTCATCAATACTCTAAGGAGAGCGTCGCCGCAACGGGATTCATCAATACTCTAAGGACTCCGCAACTGGATTCATCAATACTCTACGGACTCCGCAACTGGATTCATCAATACTCTAAGGAGAGCGTCGCCACAACGGGATTCATCAATGCTCTAAGGACTCCGCAACTGGATTCATCAATACTCTATGGACTCCGCAATTGGATTCATCAATACTCTATGGACTCCGCAACTGGATTCATCAATACTCTAAGGAGAGCGTCATCGCAATAGGATTCATCAATACTCTAAGGAGAGCATCGCCGCAACGGGATTCATCAATGCTCTAAGGACTCTGCAACTGGATTCATCAATACTCTATGGACTCCGCAACTGGATTCATCAATACTCTAAGGAGAGCATCATCGCAATAGGATTCATCAATACTCTAAGGACTCCGCAACTGGATTCATCAATACTCTAAGGAGAGCGTCGCCACAATGGGGTTCATCAATACTCTAAGGAGAGCATCACCGCATCTCGGGATTCAATGCTCTAAGGAGAGTGTCGCCACATCTCAGGATTCATCAATGCTCTAAGGAGAGCGTCGCCGCAATGGGGTTCATCAATCCTCTAAGGAGAGCGTCGCCCCAACGGGATTCATCAATACTCTAAGGAGAGCATCGCCGCATCTCGGGATTCATCAATGCTCTAAGGAGAGCATCGCCGCATCTCGGGATTCATCAATCCTCTAAGGAGAGCATTGCCGTATCTCGGGATTCAACCATACTGGAAGATACTCTATGAAGAGCATTGCGGCATCTCAGGATTCATCAATACTGTAAGGAGAGCATCGCGGCATCTCGGGATTCATCAATACTCTATGGAGAGCATCCCGGCATCTCCGGATTCATCAATACTGCAAGGAGAGCATAGCTGGAAGAGGATTGCCGCATCTCGGGATTCATCAGCACTACGGTAAGATCATCGCTGCCTCTCGGGATTCTTCAATACTGGAAGAGCATCACCGCATCTCGGGATTCTTCAATACTCTAAGGAGAGCATCGCCGCCTCTCGGGATTCTTCAAAACTCTAAGGAGAGCATTGCCACATCTCGGGATTCATCACCACTACTGTAAGATCATCGCTGCCTCTCGGGATTCATCAATACTGAAAGAGCATTGCCGCCTCTCGGGATTCTTCAATACTGTAAGAAGGGTATCGCCGCATCTCGTGATTCTTCAAGTGAAATGTTTGATTTAACATTTTATATGTTAAAGAGTATTTGTCGGCCTCATACTTTAAGTACTCAAAAAGAAAAACAAAGAACAGAAAAGAAAGCATTTGGCTTGTGGGGACTCTGGAGATAAAAGACTTTTCCTCGAGAAGAGAGAGAACCACACACACTAGGAATTGGTAGGAGTGGGGCTCTCGACTTTCACCATGTACCACAACAAACCAGAGACTTTGTTCCAACACGATTGCTAGGCCTCTTGCCCAGACATTCTGATCTGGTAGGAACGGAGTCGGATCTGAGAAGTTTTACTTCCAGCAAGTTTCCAGATGTTGCTGATGCTGCTGTTTCAGGAATTATACTTTTATGATCACTGGTCTACATCTTGGGTCTTCATTTTTAGTGAAAAAAAAAAGCACCATTAAACTTTTTTTTTATTAAGAAAAGATCTTTAGTAGGAAAAATAAGTGTTTGGAATACCATGTAACAATATCACTATTTAGTAGTTATTATTTTTCCCCCAGAGTGTTCTTGCTCATTTTGTCCTTTTTCTTACTCTCTGACAGGCCACATAGTGATGTCCTTTCTATCTAATGCTTTTTATGATTTATCTCTAAAAGGAGCCAACTAAGTTTTCTATTCATTTTTTTTTTTTTTTTTTGAGACAGAGCTTCAAGCTGTCACCCTTGATAGAGTGCTGTGGCATCACAGCTCAGAGCAATCTCCAATTCCTGGACTCAAGCAAGTCTCCTGCCTCCACCTCCCAAGTATCTGGGACTACAGGCGCCCATCACAACACCCGGCCATTTTTTGGTTGCAGCCATCATTGTTGTTTGGCGGGCCTGGGCTGGATTCGGACCCACCAGCTCAGGTATACATGGCTGGCGTCTTAGTCCATTGAGCCACAGGCACTGAGCCAAGTTTTCTATTCTTATACCATTAAGTTTTCAAACAATTTTATCAAAGTAAATAAACATGTCATAAAATTCATCCATTTTAAGTTTATCAATGATTTTTAGTAAATTTATAGAGTTGTATAACTATCCCCAAATTCAATTTTAGAGCATTTACATCACTCTCCCACACCTGCTCTATCAAAATGTTTCAAAACAGTTCATAATCAATCCCTCCTCTGATAATTTTTATTTGTATAAATGAATCTCTTTGCATATTTCATATAAATGGAGCATATAATATGCAATTTATCTGGCTTCCTTCACTCACCAAGACTCATCAGTATTTCGTCCCTTTTCATTGCTAAGTGAATTCTACAGATACATTACATTTTCTTCATCCATTCACAAGTTAATGAGCACTTCTTTACAGTTGTTGGCTATAATGAATAGCAGGGATTTCTATATTTACATACAATTGATGTGCAAGCATGTAGGCATCTACATAAATTTTCATTTCTCTTGACTATTTCTAGGTGTGAAATTAACTTTTTAAGAAAAGATAAACTGTTTTCTAAAATAGCTGCCTAATTTTATGTACTGAAAGTTAGTGGCAGTTCCAGATGAGAACTTCATCATCACAACTTCACATTATCTGGCTTTTTGATGATTGTCTTTCTAGTGAGCTTGTAGTAGCATCTCCTCATGATTTGTATTTGCATCTCCCTAATGATAAAAAATATTGGGCACCTTTTTGCTTATTAGCATTCAAATAATATATTGTTTGATGAAAAGTCTCTTTGAATCAGTGGTCCACTTTTTAACTTGGGTTGTCTTATTATTAGAGAATAAAAAATACTTACATTATCTGTATACAAGTCCTTTATCAGATGGATGATTTACAATTTTTTTCTCACTTTGGCTTGTCTTTTCATTTTCTTAATAGTGTCTATTGAAGGGAAATTTTAACTTTATCAGATTTAATTTATATTACAGTAGAGTAGAACCATCTAAGTTGACTGCCCAAGGGACTGTAACAAACTGGTTAGCATTGGGAGGAGATCAACATAAGGAACTAGTCTTGCTATTTTAACACATACACGCTGTCTTGTCTGGTATATGAAAATTAGATCAACTTAAGGAGATGGTCAATGCAGGGAGGTGGTTAACTGGGGAAGTTGTATTTATATTTATTCATTTATTTTTGAGAGAGGATTTTGCTCTGTTACCTGGGCTAGAGTGCATTATCATAACTCATTGCAACCTTAAACTCCTGGGCTCAAGCCATCTCTTTGCTTCAGCCTCCTAAGTAACTGAAACTAAAAGTTTGTGCCACTCTACCTGGCTGAGTTTTTTTAATTTTTGTCAAAATTGAGACTTATTGTTGCCCAGGCTGGTCTCAAACTACTGGCCTCAAGTGATTCTTCTGCTTCGGCCACCCAAAGTTCCAGGATTATGAGCCATGGCTTCTAGCTTGGCCATACTTTTTAATTGATGGGTCTTACTTTCAGTAAAACATTTTGCCTAAACCAAAGTCACAATGATTTTCAGATGTTCTTTTCTAGAAGTTTGATAGTTTTAGTACTTGTCATTTTTCTAGATTTTGCTAACTTGTATCTTTTATTAGACTTAATTTTATTCATTATCTTTATTTATATTCTGTTTTATATTTCATTGATTAGTGTTCTAATGTTATAATTTTCTAATACTTTTTATTCAGTTTGCTGTTCTTTTTCCATTCTTAAGATATAAACTAGGGTGTTTACTTAAGATCTTTTTTCTCATCTAATAGACATTTACATTTTAAAAGTTCTGCTTAACACTGCTTTACCTATATCCCATCAATATTTATATGTTAGTTCCATTTTCATTCATTTTAATGAATAGAAGCTGCCAAAAAAGGTATATACATTTTTAGAAAGGAAAAAATAACTGTATTAACATTATAATGTTCAATACATGTATTCTGATAACAAAAGAACACAATTCATGGTGAGCACCTCTTGTAATCGCAAAAGTCAAAATGACTTGACTATTACAACTTTTTTGTGTGTTATTGTTGGGGATTCATTGAGGGCACAAGAAACATGTTACACTGATTGCATTTGTTGGGTAAAGTCCCTCTTACAATCGTGTTTTGCCCCCAAAAGGTGTGGCACACACCAAGACCCCACCCCCCTTGCCCCTTCCCTCTCTCTGCTCTTCCTTTCCCCACCCCTCCCTCAATCTTTCTCTCTCTGTTCTCTCCTTCCCTCACCCCCACCATGTCATTAATTGTCATTAATTTTCCTGATATCAAACTTGAGTACATGGGATTCATGCTTCTCCATTCTTGAGATGATTTACTAAGAATAATGTGTTCCACTTCCATCCAGGTTAATACAAAGGCTGTAAAGTCTCCATTTGTTTAATGGCTGTATAGTATTCCATAGTGTACATGTACCATAGCTTGTTAATCTGTTCCTGGGTTGGTGGGCATTTAGATTGTTTCCACATTTTGGCAATTATAAATTGAGCTGCAATAAACAGTCTAGTGCAAGCATCCTTATGAAAAAAGGATTTTTTTCCTTCTGGGTAAATGCCCAGTAATGGGATTGTAGGATCAAATAGGAGATCTAGCTTGAGTTCTTTGAGAGTTCTCCATACTTCCTTCCAAAAAGGTTGTATCAGTTTGCAGTCCCACCAGTAGTGTAAAAGTGTTTCCTTCTTTCCACATCCATGCCAGCATCTGCAGTTTTGAGATTTTGTGAAGTGAGCCATTCTCACTGGAGTTAGATGATATCTCAGGATGGTTTTGATTTGCATTTCTCTAATAATTAGTGGTAGTGAGCATTTTTCATATGTTTGTTAGCCGTTTGTCTGTCTTCTTTAGAGAAGGTTCTATTCATACCTCTTGCCAATTGATATATGGGATTGTTGGCTTTTTTCATGTGGATTAATTTGAGTTCTCGAAATAGCAGAGGATCTTAACAAATGGAAGAACATACCATGCTCATGACTGGAGAGAATCAACATTGTTAAAATGTCTATACTTCCCAAAGCAATCTACCTATTTAATGCCATCCCTGTTAAGGTATCAACATCATACTTTCAAGATTTGGAAAAAATGATTCTGCATGTTGTATGAAACCAGAAAAAACCCTGTGTAGCTAAGGCAGTTCTTAGTAATAAAAACAAAGCTGGGAGTATCACCATACCAGACTTTAGGCTGTACTACAAAGCCATAGTGGTCAAGACAGCATGGTATTGGCACAAAAATAGAGCCATAGACATTTGGAATCAAATAGAAAACGAGAAAATGAAACTAACATCTTACAACCACCTAATCTTTGATAAACCAATCAAGAACATACCTTGGGGGAAAGACTACCTATTCAATAAATGGTGCTGGGAAAACTGGATATCCACATGTAAAAAACTGAAACTGGACCCTCACCTTACTCCACTCACAAAAATTGACTCAAGTTGGATAAAGGACTTAAATTTAAGGCATGACACAATAAAAATCCTGAAAGAAAGCATAGGAAAAACACTGGAAGATATCGGCCTGGGGAAAGACTTCATGAAGAAGACTGCCATGGCAATTGCAACAACAACAAAATAAACAAATAGGACTTAATTAAACTCAAAAGCTTCTGTACAGCTAAGGAGACAACAACCATAGCAAATCAACAACCTACCCAATGGGAAAGGATATTTGCATATTTTGAATCAGACAAAAGCTTGATAACTAGGATCTATAGAGAACTCAAATTAATCCACATGAAAAAAGCCAACAATCCCATATATCAATGGGCAAGAGACATGAATAGAACCTT
>CAUYON010032865.1:0-16614 GCA_963573935.1 Arctocebus calabarensis | reverse complement strand
AACCTAAAGCAGGAAGCCAAATCGCAGAACGACTGGAAGTGCTCACACAACCAAGCCAAGAAGCGGGTTGTGTTTGCTGACTCCAAGGGTCTCTCTCTCACTGCCATTCACGTCTTCTCTGACCTCCCAGAAGAACCAGCGTGGGATCTCCAGTTTGATCTTTTGAACATTAACAATATCTCCTCTGGCTTAAAACTCCAAGGAGAAAAACTTGATTTTAGATTTCCCTCAGCCTTCAAGTGATTACCTAAGTTTCCAGAACCACTTTCAGAAGAACTTTGTCTGTCTAGAGAACTGCTCTTTGCAAGAGCGAACTGTGACGGGGACTGCGAAAGTGAAAAGCGTGAGCTTTGAGAAGAAGGTTCAGATCCATATCACCTTTGATACTTGGAAAATCTACACTGATGTGGACTGTGTCTACATGAAAAATGTATATGGCGGCTCAGATAGTGACACCTTCTCATTTGCCGTTGACTTACCCCCGTCATTCCAACTGAGGAGAAAATCGAGTTTTGCGTTTCTTACCATGCTAATGGGCAAGTCTTCTGGAACAACGAGGGCCAGAATTATAGAATTGTCCATGCACAGTGGAAACCTGATGGGGTGCAGACGCAGATGGCGCCCCAGGACTGCACATTCCACCAGGCATCCCCGAAGACGGAGTTAGAGTCACCAGTCTTTGGCAGTCCAAGGCTAGTTAGTGGGCTCTTCCCAGAGTGGCAGAGCTGGGGGAGAATGGAGAACTTGGCCTCTTATCAATGAATTAAGCAACCTAGTGGTTGCTCTTGACCTGTCATATTCCCCATGCAATTCTAGGTCTGTTTTGCTCAATATTAGGAAGTCTTTGTTACTTTCCATCAGGTTTAGATTTTGAGCTTTTGAGACCTGGCTACAGAAAAGAAAGCCACTTGAGGATTCAGTGTTGGGTTCAGTAGAGCTGCCCAGTTTTGTTTTGGAGCATTAAGTAACAGCCTGGGAACTATTTGAATAAAGGTAGTATCTTTTCAGCACCCTTCCTCCTTCCCTCTCAATTCATGAGCTTTCAGCTTGGGCAAGGAAAAGCTGAGGAAGGACAGCTGATAGTGATGGAAAGCTGTGTTAATGGTCTGAGGAATGTGTGAAATGTGTACCGCAAAGGGCTCCGAAGCCCTAGGAGTCAGAGTAGGAGCAGGGGGTCTGATACTCAATTGTTGGTGAGAAAGTGTAAGTTTATTTTGTGTTTTTAAGTTGGTTTTATGGTTCTGTCCTGGGGAAACAATTTATAGAGGGGGAAAAGATGCATTCTGTGTATTCTAGTGGGAGAAGAGCTGAATAACCTTTAAGGGTATTGGGTGGTACTTGGTGAAGATGAATTGTAACTCTGAAGAATCAAGATCTTAAGTGAAGCCTTTCTGTTCAAATATGATCTACCAAAAATCATGATTTGGAGATTTAAGCTTATCTAACTTCAGAATCTTAATATTATAAGGGACTTTGTGATCAAGACATCATGCTTGGGTTCTTAGTACAGAATCCTGCTAACAAAAACCATGCCATCATCAAGTGGTTAACAACACATAGGAACTCCATGTCACGTCACACATAGTTCTGTGCAAGTGCCTTGGTTAGATGACAAAACTGTAGTTACTTAACCCAAATACCTGAATGGCCTCATAAGAAGGTCCACTCTGTACTCTGGCATTCTTCTTGGTATATGCTTGTATCTTTGAGAGTGTTGTCAGTGTACACAACTCACATCCTTCATATTGAAGGTGATTCATTTTTCTGCCACACTTTTTTGATGTGATGTTTGAAGTGAGGCCCAACACAAGGATTCTCATTGCAAGAATCCAGTACCTTACACAGAAATAGCAATGTATCTTCTTGCCTATTTTTGTCTTGCTGTTTTAATTTCCTTTGAGGTCGAAAGGCTTCTTTTAAAAAAAAAAATAGATGTGAATTGTATGGTTGTAACATATTTGTTTTCTTTTGTGCACATATCTATTCTGTAAGATCATAAGGACAAGAGTCCCAGAGCGTTTTTTGCTTCTATTATTGTTAACATCTGCTGAAAGATGTCAAGAGAGTGCAGTTGATTTTAACACGTGTGATGTACCATGCTGAAAAATGCTATTGGAGTAACTCTGCTGTGATAGTATGTGAGGTTTGGCTAGCATCCATGATTTTTCACTGTAAATATTTCACTCTTCTCTATCCTTTATGAGCTTCTCACTTTAAGAATAAATGTGTTTGATATAAGACCTGAATATGTTTTCTTTCTCAAAGCCACAGTTAGTGAAACGAGAAACTGTCAACTGACATTCTTCCCTTTTGTTTAGGAGCAACTGAGCAGAGTGATTATGGACCGGAAGTAGATCCTCTGAGGGTATCCCATGGCCCAGTCTCATTAGTGAGCACACCGCCTATCACTGACGCTTGGACTGCTGTGATTGTCCCCATCCGTGGTGACTGCTCATCACACACACTCTCTTCTGGGTCAGGGTTCTCTTGCAGGCCTTGTCTCAGCTTGGTAGGAGATTGGGTTGGGCTGGAGTGGCTCCTACATCTTGAGCTCTAGCACCTTCCTGATGGGGCAAACCCAACTTTATTAGAGAAGAAACTAAGATCCACACAGAGGAAGCGAGCTGCATGGGGGAATATGGAGGGGGCAGTGGGCGTCATCAGGCCCAAACTGAGAGGAGCAGCACGGCTGTTCGGAGTGAGAGGCAGCAAGTCCATGAATCTACCCTGTAGCTCTGGTTCTGCCTAAAATTCAAGAAGGAGCTTCAGCGTGGTGTTTCTTAGGGGAAAATCAAGTATGAACAACAAACTTTTATCATATCATAGCATCTTCTATGTCAGAGGTTATAAAATACAGGCCTGCAGGGGATGTATGGGCACAGATGTATTTTATCTGACATAAAGAACTTTGTGTTTTGGAGGCAGAGTCTCGTTATGTTGCCCTCGGTAGAGTGTTGTGGTGTCAACTGAAGTGAGCCCAAGAACTTGAGCTTGCTGTGAGTTTGAGGTTGCTGTGAGCTGTGATGCCACAGCACTCTACCGAGGGCAACAAAGTGAGACTCTGTCTCAAAAGTAAATAAATAAATATAAAAAGGTCTGATGCCAGCGAAGCACAGTGGCTTATGCTTATAATTCCAGTACTTTTGGAGTCTGAGATGGGAGGATCACTTGAGGCCAGGAGTTCAAGACCATTCTGGCAACATAGCAAGACCCCATTTCTCAAAAGGAAAAAAAACTGATGTTCCCCCCCTTATACCTCCCAGATTTTGACTTAATTGGTCCAAAGTATGTGGCACTGGGCATACTTTGTGAGCCTGGTGTTTCCAATATGCATCAAGCTCAAGAACCTCTAATTTAAGCTGTGTGAAGTGTTTTCACCTGCCCCATCTCAGAGACCAGAGTCACATAATGATTCAGAGGATTTCTCAGCCCACTTCTTTCTTTCTTTATTTTATTTTGTGTATTTTTTTGAGACAGAGTCTCACTTTGTGGACCTTGGTAGAGTGCTATGGTGTCATAGCTCACAGCCACCTCAAACTTTTGGGCTCAAGCACTCCCCTTGACTCAGCCTCCCACGTAGCTGGGACTACAGGCCCCTGACACAATTTCTGGCTATTTTCTAAAGACAGGGTATCACTCTTGCTCAGGCTGGTTTCAAACTCCTGAGCTCAAGTGATCTGCCTCGGCCTCTCAGAGTGCTGGGATTACAGCTGTTAGCCACTATGCCTGGCCACTTTTTTTTAAAACAGAGGATGACATAGAGACCCAGAGTGGTTAAACTTGCTCAAGACCACAGAAATAGTAGAGCCTGACCTCCTGACTCCTCCCAACCTGCAGTATCTCCTGCTAAGCAACCTGAACATGGCCTTCTTTGTTTTACCAATCTATTTTCTTTTCTTTGATCTCTTGTATATAGGGAGATGATAATGAGGATACCTTTGGGTACAAGTGACTTACTTTGGGTAACTAATTTAAACAATAAAGACAATTTCTTATCCCATGATACAAGTAGACTGTTTTCAAAGCCCATTAATGGAATAGCTTAACGGGTTATTTCCATTTTGAATTCTACCATTCTCATTACTTTTGATTGTGCTTGTGCTAACTTGCTTCCTAATTACAAGACAGCTGTGCAGTTTCTGGGCATCATAAGCCGACACAATAGCACTTACCAGGAGAAGGAGCCCATCTCTTCCTTGTTTTACTTTTTTTTCTATGAGTGAGTAAAACTTGCCCAGAAGCTCTTGTCATCCTTCACTGCAGACTTGCAGACCTTCTCCCGACCCCTTCCCTTGTTTCACTGACCACAATTAAGTCAAATGTCTGTGTATAAACCGTGTCTAGACAGGGAAAGAGGACTTCATGAGTGTCTCAGACAAGTCAGGCTCTCCCTCCCTGCCACCCCAAACCAGGGGCTAGAGGAGGTCTAGCCTTCTGAAACACAAAGTCATATAGAGGAGAGGGGTATTGGTACTTCATCATGTAGCTCTCCTTGACATAGGCTTTCATAAATGGTTGAGGACTATTATTTCAAGAGCAACTCAAAAACATTCATGTGGCCAAGGAATCAGCTTTTTCATCTGTGATGGAATATAGAGTTAGTTGACCTATCCAGAGGAGTATGTGAAGAGATTAGGACTGGGGTCAGGCAGAGCTAGATTTAAATCTCTGCTTCGCCAGTTGTGTGGTGCAACTTTCACCAAGTGACTTGATGTCTCCAAGCCCCAGTGTTCCCATCTTTGAGATGGGGAATGGTGACAAATTCTGTCTCACAGAGTGATTGTGAGAATAAATGGAGACCGCATCGATGAAATGCTTAACAAATCACTTGGCTAATAATATGTGATAAATAAATAAATATAAATTGTTGCTAATAGTAATGATAAAAAGTTTTCTTGCAAATATTCCTTTTCACAGTGTGGTTCTGGAAATGAACATGAGTCTTTCTCAAATCGGCACTTAGTGCTAATGTTAATATTCTGTGTTGCTGGCTGAGAGGGTGCGGTATCTGAAATAGCATTGTAGTAAGAGTCACTTATCTATCCAGAAAACATTCATAGAGTGCCAACTATCTGCCACTGAATATAGAGTGATGAACATGACCGATATGATTCCTGCTCTCATGAAGCATGATTACTGGAGACATTCAAATGTCTCTACCTATCACTTTGCAGTGACATCCCAGTTGGGTAATTTGGGGCAAGTCACATTATCACTCAAGCCTCAATTTAATGCTCTGTGAAATGGGTTAATTATTTACAAGGTTACTGTGAGGCTTAAGTAATAATAATGGCTAATACTGATATAGCCTTTACTACATGGCAAGCATCATTCTAAGTGCTATACTATGAGTATTTTAACTCATTTAATTCTTACAATTCTATGGGTGACTTTTCTTATCTCATTTTAAAGATGAGGAAACTAAGGCACAGATAAGATTTGTGACTTGCTCATGGTCACATAGCAAGACTCAGAGCTGGGATTTGAGCCTAGATGTACACTATGATGCTTCTCAAAACTCTCATTCACAGTTTAGTTTTTAATTAGTCTTTTGTTCATTCATATTTAATTCAATGTTTGATATAGTTGATGTATACCATGTTATTATTTGTTTTCTATTAGCCAATGTCCTACAAGGTCCCATGTCTCTCCCTAATCTCCTGCCACTCCCCGCATCCCTTCCAGCCCCTTGCTCCCTTACTGTTCTTAGAACATGTGATGTCTGGCTCAGTGCCCGTAGCTCAGTGGGTAGGGCACCAGCCACATACACTGAGGCTGGCAGGCTTGAACCTGGCCTGGGCCAGCTAAACAACAATGACAACTGCAGCCAAAAATTAGCTGGGCAATGTGGTGGGCACCTGTACTCCCAGCTACTTGAGAGGCTGAGGCAAGAGAATCCCTTAAGCCCAAGAGTTTGAGGTTGCTATAAGCTGTGACGCCACAGCATTCTACTGTGGGTGACATAGTGAGACTATGTCTCCAAAAAAAAAAAAAAAAAAGAACATGCGATGTCTACTTTTGCCTTTGACCTTTGTAATATAAGCAGGAAATGAAAGCACATTTAGTGAGAATAAGATGGCATCAGGCAGGCTAGGGTGGACATGACAGCTTGTGGGTGAGTTCAGGTCCTGCCTGACCTTCACCCCTTGTGTTCCTTTCTTACTGTTTAGTAAAGTTAGCTCCCACCCTAAAGGTACTATCTTGAATGGTTTAGGTAGATTGATTTAAGAAATGAACTCTTAAATTAACATGTTGTAATAAGTCACTGAGTTATGCTGATATTTAAAATGAGGGTTAATATGGTCTTTACTTTAAACTTTTATATATAAAACTGTAATTTCAGAAATGATAAAACAGAACAGTCTTAGAGAGGCTACTCTTGCTGTTATCCAGAATCCCGGCCTTCTGACAAAGTTTCGAGGGACCTATACCCTTCTCTACCAATTGGCCGATAATGACAGGTGGCCAGACTCTCTTCCTTCGGTAACATTTCTGGTTCTCTCTGCCTGAAAATGCATCTCTCCCAGGAGCCCTGAGGGCTGTTTTTCTCTTCTGGTCTCTGCTCAGATGTTACTTTCTCAGCTAGGGCTACCTTGACCATCTTATTTAAAAATTACCCTAACCTCCACATGCCCAATCTCTTTCTTTTTAAACCCAGCTCTATATTTTTCCTCAGTGGCAACCTAGCTCTCCTAATACATTACAGAATTTATTTACTTGTATTATTGATTTCCTGTCTCCATAAACTAGGATCTCCCTGTAAGGGTGGGGACTTTTTACGTTTTTTTGTTCACTGATGTATTACAAGTTCTTAGAATAGTTCCTGGCCCATAGAAAGCTCAAATAAATATTTTTTAAATAAAGTATTAAGTTAATATGTTCATGAGTAGCAGATGGTAAAAATGGAGAGCCATTGGATAGCCTCAAGCAGAGGACTGTCACGGTCTGACAAAAATAAAAAAAAAATTATTGTGAATGCTGTGCCAAGTGTGGACTGTAGTGGAGCCAGGGAGAAGCAGAGGGACCGGTTCAGAGAGCCTTCAAGAGTCTAGTCAAGAAAGGCCAAGTGCAGTGGCTCATGCCCATACTCCTAGAACTCTGGGCGGCTGAGGTGAGCGGACTGCTGGAGTTCACAGGTTCGAGACCAGCCTGACCCCATCTCTAAAAATAGCCAGGTGTTGTGGCAGGTACCTATAATTCCAGCTACTTGGGAGGCTGAGGCGAGAGAATGGCTTGAGCCCAAGAATTTGAGGTTGCTGTGACCTGTGATGCCATGGCACTCTTACCTAGGGGGAAAAAGTGAGACTTTGCTTCAAAAAAAAAAAAAAAAAGAATCAAGTCAAGAGAAGTTGTGACTGGCATCTGTGAGGGATGCATGAAACTGTGGAAGAGTGGTCAGTTTGGGATATTTTCCTTCCTTTTCTTTCTTTCTTTTTATTTGAGCGAGGATCTCGCTCTGTTGCCCTAGGTAGAGTGCTGTGACATTATGGTGGCTCATGGCAGCCTCGAACTACTTGGGTTCAGGCTGTCCTTCTGCTTTAGCCTCTTGAGTGGCTGGGACTATAGGCACCCGCTAGGATACCTGTCTAATTTTTCTATTTTTATTAGAGAGGGGGGTCTCACTCTTGGTTGAGGTGGTCAAGAGCTCCTGAGCTCACATGACCTTCCCACCCCTGCCTCCCAAAGGCACCATGCCTGACCTGGGATATTTTTCTGAAGTAGAGTCTAGAGGGTTTTTCTTATAAGTGGGGTGAGAGAAACAGAGGCATCAAGAATGACTGCAAGCTTTTCAGCCTGAGCAACTGGAAGAAATGAGTTGCCATCGACCAAGAAGGAGAAGACATTGGGTAGAACAGGTGTTGCGGACGGTACATCAGTAAGTCAGTGTGGGGACTTGTTCACTTTGAGATGTCTATTTGAATTCTATCTGGAGTTCAGGAGAGAGTTCTGGGATAGTGATTGATATTCCAAATTGATATTTGGAAGTTACAGGCATTTAAAAGGCATCAAAATCTATGAGACCAGATAAGACCAGCAAGGGGATGAGTGAAGCTGGGAGGCTGAGCCCTGTGGCATTCTTCTCTAAAACTGGAACAGATGATGACACCTGACTGGAACAGACAACACTGTTGTCAGGTGTTGGACGCCAGGCAGTGTGAAGCATGGGAAAAGCAGAGAGTGGCTGCTCCCAACAAGAAGATCGAGCAGGGCTGGAAGAAGAGCAAGTCTCTCAACACTGGAGTTCTGGCCCTATTTGGTGGAGAGACCATGTTACATCGCCTCAACCCTCCTGGCATGCAGCTGAGACACCTGCCTCAGGAGAAAGGACCATAAACCAGAATGGCGACTCTGATCTTCGTTGATAAGGAAAATGGAGAGCCAGCCACTCATGTGTTCTCTAAAGATGAGCTGAAGTTGAGATCTAGACCTTTCAAAGCTTGAGATGGGAGATGTCAGGTTGGCAGAATGTCTGATGCTCCACCAGCCTTACCTGAAGCTGCCAGAAAGGCTTCGGGAACTGTCAACAGAACTACAGAAAAGTCAGTAAAGACTAACGGATCCCTCAAACAAAAACAGCCAAACTTCCCTGCAAAAAAGGCGACTGAGAAGACTACTAGAGCAAAAAGCTCTGCTCCTGCCTCAGATGACACCTCTCTAGAAGTAGAAAAATTCTTTCCCTCCAACCCTCTACATTTTGAGAGTTTCGACTTGTCTAAAGAGAACCAGATTGCAGACCTCTTCTTGAATGGAGTTCCTCTCATGATCCGTGACAAGGAGAGAAAACGTGAGAAGCTGTTACAGCTGGGGCCCCCTTCACCTGTGAAGATGCCCTCTCCACCGTGGGAAGCCCGTCTGTGGCAGTCCCCTTCAGGCATTCTGTCACCGCTGGATGTTCAGTTGCCACCTGTTTCCTATGACATAGATAACTTAGATTTCTTAGTGCTTTATAGCTAGTGTGTGTTTGTATTAATAAAGCATTTCCTTAACATAAAAAAGAAAATTCTCTGCTATTATCTTGTCAAATATTTCTTCTGTTCCACTTTCTTTTTCTTTTCTTTCTGAGATTCCAATTAAACTTATGTCATACCTTTTCACTCCACCCTACTATTTTATCCTTTTTTCTCTATTTCTTATTCTTTTTTTGTTTAGGCTTCAGTTCACACATTTGCTATTGACTTGTTTTCTAGTTCACTTAGACTTTCTTCTGTTATGTCTAATTCTGTTTTTAACTCCATTCTTGGCATTTTGGATTTCAGTTATTTTATATATATATATGTTTTTTTTTTCTTTTTTTCTTTTTTTTGAGACAGAGTCTCACTTTGTTGCCCTGTGGCATCACAGCTCACAGCAACCTCAAACTCTTGGGCTTAAGGATTCTCTTGCCTCAGCCTCCTAAGTAGCTGGGACTACAGGTCTCCACCACAATGCCCGGCTATTTTTTACGATGAGGTCTTGCTCTGGCTCAGGCTGGTCTTGAACTCATAAACTCATGCAATCCACCCACCTCGGCCTCTCAGAGTGCTAGGATTATAGATGTGAGCCACCGTGCCTGCCCAGTTATCATATTTTTGAGTTAAAATTTTCATTTGGGTTCGGCGCCCGTAGCACAGTGGTTACAGTGCTGGCCAAATGTACCGAGACTGGAAGGTTTGAACCAAACAACAATGACAACTGCAACAAAAAAATAGCCGGATGTTGTGGTGGGTGCCTATGGTCCCAGCTACTTGGGAGGCTAAGGGAAGAGAATCGCTTAAGCCCAAGAGTTTGAGGTTGCTGTGAGCTGTGACACCATGGTACTGTACCAAGGGTGACCTAGTGAGACCCTGTCTCAAAATTTTTTTTTTTTCATTTAATTATGTTTAATAGTTTCTGGTTTCCTGTGAACTTCTTCATTTGTTCATCTATGTCTTTTCCTTTATTTATTTATTTTTTATTAAAGAATGGTTGTGGCTCGGCACCTGTGGTTCAACGGGCTAAGGCGCCAGCCACGTACACCTGAGCTGGCGGGTTCGAATTCAGTCCAGGCCCGCCAAACAACAATGACAGATGCAACCAAAAAAAAAAAAAAATGGCCAGGCGTTGTGGCGGGCGCCTGTAGTCCCTGTTACTTGGGAGGCTGGGAGGCGGAGGCAGGAGACTCGCTTGAGCCCAGGAATTGGAGGTTGCTGTGAGCTGTGAGGCCACAGCACTCTATCCAGGGTGACAGCTTGAGGCTCTATCTCAAAATAAATAAATAAATAAATAAATAAATAAATCACTGTTGTGTACATAAATGCGATCATGAGGTACAATGTGCTGGTTTTATATACAATTTGAAATATTTTCATCGAACTGGTTGACATAGCTTTCATGGCATTTTCTTAGTTATTGTGTCCAGACATTTATATTCTACATTTAGTAAGTTTCACCTGTACCCTTCTAAGATGCACTGTAAGTGTGGACCCACCAATTACTCTCCGTCTGTCCATCCTCCTCCCTCCCCTCCTTTATTTTTCTTAAAAATGTAAATGATAGTTATTCTAAAGCACTTGTTTACTAATTTCAATATCCCAGTCTCCTTTGGGTTTGATTCTATAATATACTGTTTTATTATTTTGTTTTCCCAGGTGTTCTTATCTTTTAGCATTCTAGTAATTTTTGATTAAATGACAAATATTGTATATAACAAAAATAAGTATTATAAATAATTTCAGTAGAGGAGAAGATGAAGAAAACAGATAAAGAATTTCACCAGATGTCTTCCTTCAGAGAGTATTCGCCATTTCTTGTTTTAGACAGATGGATTCAAGGCTGCTCAATCCAATCAGGGTTGGAGTTATGTTAAGGCAAGGTAGCAGTTTTGTTAAAGCTCTACTTATCTTTGGTTCACCTTTGCTCCTAACTTGCGGCTGAGCTTTTGGTGTATACATCCAGGATCTTCCTCCTGGAAGGCTTTTCTCTCTAATCCATTTTCTCAGCACACTGAAACTGTCAAAACTCCACTTTGCTTTTCAGTCTTTTTAGTGTCTTAGCTTGTTCCCCTGTGCAGCTTTAGAATTTGACAAGTATCTGGAGTATAAGATGGGCTAAATGTTAAGTTCGGCTTTCTACATACCCCCTCAGCAGGGTGCTGGCTTCTGAATTCTTTGATTTTCTTTTTTCCAGCTTCGTAAGGCCACCAGGAGCTCTGTCAATGCTCTCGTCTTTCTTCTCAGGCAAAGCCCAGCTTGTCAACTTCTTGTCTTTGCCCAGAGTCAGCAAACATCCAGGTTAAAAAAAAAAAAAGGAAGAAAAAAGAAAAACGAGCTATAGTGTGCCAGCTTAGCCCAACCACAAAGTCTTAGTTGTTATAATAGCTCTCCAGTGCCTTTAAATGATTTCTTTGTCATTTTTTTCCTAGTGTTTGTAGTTGACCTTTGTAGGAGTATTAATCTACCTCAAGTTACATTATCATATTCAGAAGTGGAAGTCTATCTGATCTTTGATTCTGTCTGTATAATTTCTTCTTATTTCAGTCCCTAGTTATCTTAGGAACTCTCTAATGTTTTCAAACTTAAAAAAATTTTTTTTATGGATTTTCTTTGTTATTTTCACCATGAGCATTTATTTACTACAAGCTACTCTGCCATAACCATACTCATTCAATCTTAAATGAAATAACTTGTATAAAGCATTTAGTCCAATGCCTTATCCCATGGGGATTTCTTCTAGACATCTAAAGAGAAAGGCCTAAGTATACTTTATGATTGTAAAAATGAAGAGTATAATCAGGATCTTAGCCTGGATGGAAAGCTATTTTACCTCTCTCCTCTAGGAACATTTTAGGGATTATTTTAGTACCTGAAGAAGTATATGATAACATCCCCAAAGTTATACCATTTACATCATGACCAAAGTGAACTCTAGATCAGCCACCCTCCCCCTACCAAATCTTTCTATTACAAAATGTTTAAAGAATGAGGGATAAAATACTTTCTAATTATATTTTTAAAATGTATTTTGGATTTGGGAAGAAAGTAAGGGTGATATTAAGGGCTTCCTCTGTTCTTTAGATAGGTAAATGTGTACTGAAGCTGGTACCTGTCCTGAAGTCACTTGTTAATCCCTAGATTATTAACATTTGTTTTTAATAGCTATGACTGTTAAGGGGATAGAAGATAAAGGATTAGGGCCCATTAAAATGACTGAGCAGGGGAAGGGCATTATAATGAATATCTAACATTGTTAGGACCAAGAAAGAGTATACCCTCAGTAAGAAAAGAATGTAGGTCTTACAAAGAAATTCAGCGAGGAAAGATGCCTATCAATATTATCTCTGAATAGAGGAGAGAAAAAAAACCCTAAAATTCATAATCACAATCTGGCCCTCACATGGATTTACAAGCTGAACTCACATTCTTTGTGTTCTGAAAAACCTCAAGCAAAGAATTTATTAAAAAATCCTCCCTGTTTACTCCCTGAGTACTCCATAAGTACTCAGTAGAAGTAAACACACATGCTGCCTGTAATAGTGTGCCTTCAACGTAAGCCTCAAGGAATTTTCATCAAACATGAGTTTGCGCACCAAGTAATAAAAAGTCAAATTGTTGATAAGATGCATGAAGATGAAAGTGAAAAAGCTAAAAAAAAAAAAAAAGAAAAGAAAAATGTTATAACTATAGGGCATTGTGAATAACTTTATTCTTATGTATCTGAAAACTTAGATAAAGTGATGAATTTCTAGAAAAGTATTGTAAACAAAATGGTTTCAGGAAGAAACAGAAAACCCAACTAGTCCTATAAACATTTATAATTATTTGTTCAAAACTAGCAGTTTAGGGCTAGGCACAGTGGTACATGCCTGTAATCCTAGCACTTTGGGAGGATTGGCTGAGGCCAGGAGTTCAAGACTAGCCTGGACCCTATCTCTACAAAATATAAAAAGAATAGCCTCTTTTCAAAAGATGGTGCCCAAGGCGAAGAAGGAAGCTCCTGCCCTTCCCAAAGGCTCCTGCCTTCAAAGCAAAGGCATTGAAGACCAAGAAGGCAGTGCTAAAAGTGATCCACAGCCACAAAATAAAAAGGTGGCTGAAGACAGTGAGGCTCCAGAGGCAGCCCAAATATCCTAGGAAAGTGCATCCTTGGAGGGGGGCAGAAACAAGCAAAAGTCACCATTTGCCTTCATAAAAAGCAGTTCCAGAGGACTAAATAATTAAAGATGAAAGGGAAAGCTTTTAAAACTTTTTGGAGAAGAGGAGTCTTTTAGGAACTTGGAATTAGAAAGGAATTCTAAAATAAAGGAAGCAACACAAACCAAAAGGGAACAGCTGATACATTTAACCACATTAAACTTTAGACTTTGTACAAATACCACATGTTGTCATTCACAAGTGGGAGCTAAATACTGTGCTCACATGGAAGCAGAATGTTGGAATGATGGACAATGGAGTCTCAGAGTGTTGGGGGGGTGAAGGATGGGAGGTTGCTTGGTGGGTATAATGTGTCTTGCTCCAGTGATGGCTGCACTGAATACGCTGACTTCATCACAAGAAAATGTATCAATGAACCAAAACTTGTACCCCCTGAATATATACAAATAATGCATACATTTTAAAAATTTAAACTTTTTTAAAAATCAAAGACAACATAAATAAAGTGAAAAGATTAGCAACAAACTAGGAGAAGCTATAACTGGCAAAGGATTAGTATCCAGAATATATGAAGAACCCCAATACTTAATAAGAAAAAAAAAACTATAGAAAAACAAGCAAAAAGACTTGAATGGGCATTTCACAGAAAAGGAAACATGAATGGCCAATAAACATATGAAAAGCTTCTCAACCTCATTAATAGCCAGGGAAATGCAAATTAAAACCACAATGAGATACTATTTCATGTCTACCTGAACGACAAAACTTAAAACATCTGTAAGTAGCAAGTGTTGGGGAGCTTGTGGACAAATGGGTCTCCTACCCTGTGGTGAGAATACAGACTGATGTGACCACTTGGGAAACAATTTAGCATTGTAAAGTTGAAGATGCATAGCAATTTCACTTCTATATATCTATATCCTACAGAAAAATACACAATTATATCAAGAGATAGACATATGTTTGTAACAATGTTATTTGTAAGAGCAAAAATTGAAACCAACACAAATATCTACCAAGGGCAGATTGGATAAATAAATGCTGTTGTATCATTTCAGTGGAACAGAAAGCATAAGAGAAAATAAATGGCAGTTACTCTCGTCAACACGAATGAATCTTATAAACATAAAATTGAACAACAAAGACAGGTTGCAGAAAATATACACCGTATCTTTTATTTACCTAAGTTCAAAGCCACACAAAACTGAATATGGATGTTTTTAATGAATATATATTTTATATAGAGGGTGCCAAAAACATGTATGTACATTTTAAGAGATGTTATCTACGTATTACTTTTCAAAGTTGAATTGAAGGTAACATTACTGGTCATGTGTACCCAGATATGCTACGTACATCCATTTTGCTTGCAATTCATGCACTTTTGGGGAATGATTGATTTTACTTCCACAAAGATCTCTTAAAATGTATATACCTTTATTGGTAGCCATGGTACACACACACATATACATATTTATATATGAAAATGATAAAGTAAGTGAATAATAAGTAGAATTTAGTTTAATGATTACTCCTAGGTAAGGAGGATAGAGGAAATTGGGGAGGGGTACCAAGGAGAATCCAAAATATTGCTAATATTTTCTTTTATAAGCAAACACTTCTTGTATATGCATTAAATGTTATTTTATACATAAATAATAGCTTGCAAGAAACAGGTTTTATTGGGACTTAACAAGCACAGTAGGAACTTTCTCATTTGTGTCCTATTGAGAGTTGTTATTTTCTTTTCCCTGTTTTGGTGGAGATGGACTTTCCCCTATATAACCCTTAAGAATAATAAAATGTTTTGGAACATCTGGGATTTGAAAGCATTGTTCTGGCAGCCTTTGGGATTTGGTTGGAAGTCATCACAATAGACCATTTTTATGTGTTTTTTTTTTTTTTTTTACTTTGGCTCATGATTTCGAGATGCCAGAATGTCCAAAGTTGAGTAGAATGTTCTATTGTGCTCTCATACAATAAGAGAAATGAAAGTAGCTAAACCCACTTGTATTTCACACATATTCCATATGTGAAGGACCAGCTATTCTCTAGTTTCTTAGTGCTTACACTTGGGTGACAGAAAGGGCAGTCCTATGTAACATGGTAACCACCCTTCCTTAACATTCTAGATGGTAGTCATATAAAGGAAAGCCGATTTCTGTTACTCCACCTACCACTGTGGGCACCTGTGCTGCCCTGCCTTTCTGATTCCTACCAGGATCTCGCAGCCCTTGTTTATCCACGCTAAGAATTCAAACCAGGGTGGACATCGTCCTGCCTAGGTTCAGTGCGGTTGAGGACAATGAACAGGTCACACCTATGCCAAGAACTTGCCATTTCAGCAACAAAAGATATGGATGCGACATGTCATAGAAGGACTCAGTCATAAAGATAGGCCGTGGGTGTTCCTGGCCATTTGTTGGGAGATCTTCTCATAGCCCCTGTTTCTCGTTCATGCTCTGTCAATGCATTAGCAGCTCATGACAACCTTGGGTCCATGGAGTCAGAGGAGCTGGTGAGTCACATGCTTACCCCTGCTCCTCCAGAAGGTATTTTATCCCAGCCATTTATAATACCGAACAGATTCAGAGTAACTAAAACCAGCTGTAACCAGAGACACACAAAGACTCAAGTGTCCAGTTATGTAGTCTGCTAGATGAGACAACCTTCAAAATTAATCTTTGGGTAAACCCAGTCTATAAACT
Source organism: Arctocebus calabarensis (assembly GCA_963573935.1). Classification (NCBI taxonomy): domain Eukaryota; kingdom Metazoa; phylum Chordata; class Mammalia; order Primates; family Lorisidae; genus Arctocebus; species Arctocebus calabarensis. The sequence goes on along the minus strand of CAUYON010032865.1, from coordinate 797 downwards.
GCCTGTTCACATGTCTACCTCTGGATTTATTATTAATATGATATATTCTCTTCCTGGTGGGAGCTGACACTCTCTGGCTCTGATATTTAAGTCATGGGGAATCAGACCTCCATCTAGCTAGAATTTTCATCTTGTTGCTGACTAATAACTTAAAAAAATGAAAACAAAACCCCAAAGCAACCACCTAGGTAGCAGCTAGCTGCACAGTTAGAGCTGTCATGATGGGAATGGGGCATCTGGGGACTTTGGTTCCCAGGAGTCAAAACAACCTTTGGTCTATTGAGAATTAATGCCTATAACCCCATATTTAGGGATTGTGTTCAAATGTCAAAGGCAGCTTTTCTGGTTCATTATGTAATATGATTCTTTGCTCTTTGGCTGATTTCTTCCCTATCCCTCATGTCAAAGCTTAAGTGATACTCACTCAGTGAGGCCTTCTTTGACTACTCAATCTCAGAGAGGTATGTGGGTCATTAGGAAAGTTTTGAGACAGAATGTGTTATAGTCTATTGTCTCACTCCCAAGAAACACAGTCAACAGCATTCTGATTTACCACGCAAGTTTCATCTTGCCTGGGTTATTGGCATTGCTGGGTGGGCTTCATTGTTTTCATCCAGGAGGATCTTACATTTCTTGCTTTTTCTGTATCAGAAACATTTTGTAATGACCCATGTATGACACTTTACCTTGTTAACGTTATTATAGCAGATTTTTTATCTTTTGATATCACTTTATATGTCTATATTTGCTGGCTATTTACACTTTGGAACTTAAAGAAGAGGAGTAATTAATTTTTT